>PVKA01011494.1:0-60733 GCA_004027165.1 Ctenomys sociabilis
TTCCAATTTCATTGCATTGTGGTCAGATAGTATGCATGGGATAATTTCTATTTTCTTGCATATACTTAGGCATGACCTCTGGACTAGTATGTGGTCTATTTTGGAAAATGACCCGTGTGCAGCTGAAAAAAATGTGTATTCAGCTGTGGTTGGGTGGAACACTCTGTATATGTCCACCAGGTCCATTTGTTCCAAGCTCCGGTTCAGCTCTGCTACTTCCTTGCTAATTTTTTGTCTGGTTGACCTATATTTTTGAGATAAGGGTGTGTTAAGGTCTCCTGTTAAGATTGTGTTCTTAGACATTAAGTTTTTCATGTTCCTTAAGATTTGTCTTACATAGTTGGGTGCTCCTGTGTTTGGTGCATAGATATTTATGAGTGTTACTTCTTGCTCTTGAGTTTTTCCCCTGACCAATATATAGTGGCCTTCTTTGTGTCGTTTGATCATTGTTGGTTTGAAGTTGAGACTGTCTGAGAACAGAATTGCTACTCCTGCTTTTTTCTGAGGTGCTGGGGCATGTAGTATTGTTTTCCACCCTTTGACTTTGAGCCTATGAATGTCCTTTTGTGTTAAGTGTGTTTCTTGTATACAGCATATTGTTGGATTTTATTTCCTAATCCACTGTTCCAGTCTATTTCTCTTAATCGGAGAATTGAGTCCGTATAAATTGATGGTTATAATTGAAATGTGCTGATATGTTTGTCATGATATTTAGCTGGCATTGTTTACTCCTTTATAACCTGTGTTTAATTGACCGTCCTGTTTAGTGGGTTCCTTCCATTCTCTTGCATGGAGTTCTGGTCGTTGTGGTCTCTCTCTAGAAACTCTTTCAGCAGCCTGTAGAGGGATGGCTTTGTCATCATGAAATTCTTTAGTTGTTCTTTGTCGTGGAAGTATTTCACTTCTCCATCAAACTTGAAAGAGAGCTTTGCAGGGTATAGTAGTCTGGGCTGGAATTTGTTTTCGTGTAGGACTTGAAGAACTCTGCTCCATGCTCTCCTTGCCTTCATTGTTTGTGTAGAGAAGTCGGCTGTAATTCTGATGGGTTTTCCTTTGAATGTAAGCTCCTTCTTCTCTCTAGCAGCTTTCAGTATATTATTTTTGTGTTGGATTTCTGCGATCTTAACTATTATATGTCTCGGTGTGATTCTACTTGGGTTGAGGTAATTTGGTGTTCTGTATGCTTCGGTGACCTGAATGTTGGATTGTTTCCTCATATTTGGGAGGTTTTCTGCAATTATTTCTTCCCAAATTCTTTTTATGTCATTTGTGTTGATTCCTTCATTCTCGTTGATACCAATTATTCTCACATTGTTCATTCTGGTGTCATCCTGCAGGTGATGGATCATTTTTTCCTGCATTCTTGTTGTTTTCAAGAGATCCTTTCTCACCTTTTCACTAGCTGCTCCGGCATCTTCAAGATCTGAAACTCTGTCTTCACTTTCACTCAGATGGTTTTGTAGACTCGTGATTGCTATTTTTAGTTCTTCTATATCTCTTTGACTGTGTTTCATGTGTTCTATTTCTTTTCTTTATTGCTCATTCAAGGAATCCATCATATTTCTGATCTCAATTTTTTATCCATGTCTTCTTTAGAGGTAGTTATTAATTCTTTTTCTGCTGTGTTTCTTCCAAGTTGGATTTCCTCTGTATATTTTGGGACTTGTTTTGGTATTTCAGATCCTATGACTCCAAAAAGTTCTTTTTTGATTTTAGAACTTATTTCTGCTTTGAGTTCCTCATGATCTTTCTGCTGTTGTTTCTTTGCTTCAGATGCTGTTAATTCATATATATCAGCTGGAATAGTGCTCTCTGCACTTGTTCTGGGTGAGCATCATTTTTCCACCCAATGTTTCTGGAATTCATTCTTTATTTCAGATCCTATGTATTCAAATATTTCTTTTTTAATTTGGGGAATTACTTCTCATTTTACTTCCTCTATAGCTTTCTGCTGTTGTTCCTTTGCTGCTGTATCTGTTACTTCATTCGTTGCAGCTGAGCTAGTGTCCTCTGCCCTTCCTGATGGACTCGAGATCTGGGATTGCATTTTTCCCCTCCTCTTTGTCATTTTGTATAGCACTGATCTTTGACCTTTGGTGTAGAGCTTTGGTGCAGCTATAACCTTAGCTTGTTATGAGATTCGGGTGCCAGTCTATTATTTGAGATTTTCCAGGTATGCCTATCCTGGGTCTAGCTGTTGTGTTCAGTTCCTTTTTTGCTGCAGCTCCTTTGGTTCCCCTCTGTTGGTTCCCGGGGTCAACCCTCCTGTGTCAGGCAGGTCGTTCCCCAGGTGGGTGGGCCTTTGCTTTGGTGGGTCTTCTGGGCTCACAAAAGGATAGTGGATGATCTTATTCACTGAGTAGGCTGTACTGAGCCGGCCAGCTTGTGCTGGGTCCGGGTCTACAGGCCGTAGCCCGAGAAAGCTGGGAAAGGTCCCTCTGGTGCAGTGGGCCTGGAGCCCTCACTCACAGGCCAGGCTGTGCTGGGTTTCAGTCCGTAGCGTGGGACCGTGGATTGCTGAGAAATGTCCCTCCAGCGCGGCAGGCTTGGAGTTCTCACTCCAGGCCGACCTGCACTGGGTCCGGGGCTTTGGGGTGGGACCGGTAATCACCTGGAAATGTTTCTCTGGCACAGTGTGCCTGGAGCTGTCACCGGGCCATGGGGGGTGGCGGGCTGGTAATCCCTGGGAAATGTATCTCAGGCAGGACGGTCCTTGAATTCTACACTCACTGACCTTTGATGCCCAGGGAATCGGGGAAATTCCCACTCAAACAGTCGGCTTTAGGTCAGGGGATCCAGGGAGGTGTTGGTGAGTGGTTCCTGAGGTTTCAGGCCAGTCACTGGCTTGGAGGGGTTGGGGACAGGGTACCGTGTAGCGCACGTGGGAAGAAGCCAAAGGCTCTCCCTCAGACTCACCATACTCTCACTAATCTGGGAAGCCTTGAGAGTCCTGTAAATTCGCTCTCACTGGGAGAGCTTGGCGTGGGATCCAGGAGGCCGCTGAAGTCAGCCACTGTCTCAGGCTGGTCTCTGGATGTGCGGGTGTGGGCTTGTTGGAGGAAAATGGTGGAGTCAGCCACGCTGTCTCTGGCTGGTCTCAGGGGCTGGGCAGGCGCGGGCGGGATGGACTTAAAAGGGATTTCTCGTCCTGCTTTTGCAAGGAATTTCCATACTAATTTCCACAATGGTTATACCAGTCTACTTCCGAATAGCAGTGGAGAAGTGTTCATTTTTCCCCACATCCTCTCTAATATTTGTTGTTGTTTGAATTCTTTATGATAGCCATTCTTTAGGGAGCGAGATGATACCTCAGTGCTTCTTTAACATGCATTTCATGGATGTCTAGCGATGTGGAGCATTTTTTCATATATTTATTCGCTTCTTTAATTTGGTTGTCTGAGAAGTATGTATTCATCTCAGATGCCCACTTCTGGATTGGGTCCTTTAATTTGAGGGCCCTAATATATGTTAGTTCTTTATATATTGTAGAGAGCAGACCTTTGCCTGAGTTCCTATTATTTAGGATTTTTTCAAAATTTGTAGGTTGTCTTTTCACTTTGTGTACAATTTTTTTGATGTGCAGAAACTTCTCAAGAAGAATTCATCCCAGTTGTTAATTCTTTCAAGAGCTTCCCATGCAATACATGTTTGTTCATGAACTCATTGCCTATCCATATGTCTTCAAGAGTTCCTTCTCATTTCTCTTCCAGGACACTGAGTGTTTCTGTTTTAATGTATAGATCTTTAATCCATTTTGAGTTTAGCTTAGCACATGCAGATAGACCTGGGTCAAGTTTTAGTTCTCGGCATGTAGAAAGCCAGTTTTTCCGGGACCATTTGTTAAAGAGGCTATCTTTCTTCCAGTAAGCATGTTTGGCCCCTTTGTCAAAGATAAGATGGCTGAGTGTTTTCGTAGATGCCTCTGCGTCTTCTAATCTATTCCACTGATCCTCAGGTCTATTTTGTTGCCAATACCATGTTGATTTTATCACAGTGGCTTTGTAGTAAAATTTCAAATCAGGAATTGTGGTGCCTCCTGCCTTGTCTTTATTGGCCAAGATTGACTTTGCTATTCTAAGTCTTTTGTGGTTCCGAATAAATTTTAGGATTGATTTCTCTAGTCTGGGAGGTATGTTGGTGGCAGTTTAATAGGGATTGCATTAAATCTGTACAGCAATTTTGGGAGTATGGCCATCTTCACGATGTTGGTTCTTCCTATCCAGGAGCATAGAATCTTTCCATTTTCTGAAATCCTCTATAATCTCTTTTCTTAGGGTGTTGTAATTTTCCATGAAAAGGTCTTTGACTTCCTTGGTTAAGTGAATCCCAAGGTATTTCATTTTGCACGGTGCTATTGTAAAAGGTATTGTTTCTATTGTTTCCCTTTCAGTGTGCTTTTTATCTGTATAGAGGAATGCTATTGACTTTTGAGTATTGATTTTGTATCCTGCTATCCTACTGAATTTCCCTATCAGTTCTAAGTAGTTTCTTGGTGGAATTTTTGGGTTCTTCCAAGTAAAGTATCATGTCATCTGCAAGAGGTGATAATTTAACTTCTTCTTTAGGTATTCTTATTCCCTTTATTTCTCCCTCTTTTCTACTGGAAATTTCACCCTTTTTATTCCTTATTGCTCTTATTTGAATTTTTTCTTTACTCTTTTTGATGAGGATGACTAGAGGCTTATCAACTTTATTTAATCTTTTAAAGAACCAACTTTTTCACTTGTGGATTCTTTGAACTGTTTTCTTCGTCTCAATTGAATTAATTTCTGCTTTAATCTTTATGATTTCTTCCCATCTTTGCACTCTGTGTTTGATTTGCTCTTCTTTTTCTGGAGGTCAGAGGTGCCACTTTAGGTTTTTTATTTGTTCCCATTCTGCTTTCTTAATGTCCAAGTTCAATGTTGTGATTTTTCCTCTCTGAACTGCTTTCATCGAGTCCCATAAATTCTAGTAAATGTTGCTTGAATTTTCATCAAATTGTAGATATTGTTGAATCTCTTGTTTAATTTCTTCTGTGACCCATTGATTGCTGAATAGGGTGTTGTTTAATTTGCATAATTTTAGTGGGTTTTTCTGGTTTCTTTTGTCATTTAATTCCAGTTTCATTGCACTGTGGTCAGATAATATGCATGAGATAATTTGTTTTCTTGCATATAATTACGCATCACCTCTGGAATAGTGTGTGGCCTATTTTGGAAAATGGCCCATGTACAGCTGAAAAAAAATGTGTATTCAGCTGTAGTTGGGTGGAACACTCTCTATATGTCCACTAGATCCATTTGTTCCAAGCTCTGTTTCAGTTCTGTGACTTGTTGGCTAATTTTTGTCTGGTTGATCTGTCTTTTTGAGATAGGAGGGTGTTAAGGATTTCTGTTAAGATTGTGGGCTTAGATATTAGGTTTTTCATGTCCATTAAGATTTGTCTTACATAGTTGGGTGCTCCCGTGTTTGTTGCATAGATAGTTATGGGTGTTACCTCTTGCTCTTGAATTTCTCCCCTGACCAATATATGTTGGCCTTCTTTGTGTCATTTGATCCTTCTTGATTTGAAGTTGAGACTATCTGAGAACAGAATTGTTACTCTTCCTTTTTTCTTTGATGCTGGCGCATGTAATATTGTTTTCCATCCTTTGACTTTGATCCTATGAATATATTTTTGAATTGAGTGTGTTTTTTGTATGCAACATATTGAATGATTTTCTGTTCTAATCCACTGTGCCAGTCTATTTCATTTAATTGGTGAATTGAATCCATTTACATTGATGGTTATAATTGAGATGTGTTGATTTATGATTTTCATGTTATTTACCTGCCATTGTTTACTCCTTTCTATCCTTTGTTTAATTGTTTGCCCTGTTTAGTGGATACCTTCTGTTCGCATTCATCAGTTCTTCTCATTTTGGTCCCTCTCTAGTACATCTTTCAGTAGTTTTTGCAGGGATGGCTTTCTCATCATGAAATTCTTTAGTTGTTCTTTCTCGTGGAAGTATTTCACTTCTCTATCAAACTTGGAAGATTTTTTGGCAGGGTATAATAGTCTGGGCTGGAATTTGTTTTCATACAGGACTTGAAGATCTCGGCTCCATGCTCTTCTTGTCTTCATGGTTTGTGTAGAGAAGTTGGCTGTAATTCTCATGGGTTTTCCTTTTAATGTGATCTGCTTCTTCTCTCTAGCAGCTTTCAGTTCATTATTCTGGTTTTTGATTTCTGGGATGTTTACTATTATATGTCTCAGTGTGTTTTCACTTGGGTTGAAGTTATTTGGTGTTCTGTATGCTTCAGTTACCTGAATGTTGGATTGTTTCCTCATATTTGGGAAGTTTTCTGCAATTACTTCTGCCCGTATTCTTTTTATGTGATTTGTATTGACTTCTTCATTCTCATTTATGCTAATTAATCTCACTTTGTTCATCTTGGTGTCATCTTGCAGGTGATGGATTATTTTTTCCGGCATTCTCTTTGTTTTTAAGAGATCCTTTCTCATCTTTTCAGTAGTTGCACGAACGTCTGCATGATCTGAAACTGTCTTTGATTTCACTCAAACAAATTTGTATACTCGTGATTGCTACTTTTTTAGATCTTGTATTTCTCTTTGACTCTACATTATGCACTCCATTTCTTTTCTGTATTGCTCATTACAGGAATGCATCATATTTCTGTTCTCCTCTATTTTTTATCAATGTCTTCTTTAGAGGGAGCTATTAATTCTTTTACTGCAGAGTTTTTTCCAAATTCGGTTTCCTCTATATATTTCCAGAATTGATTCTATACTTCAGATGCTGTGATTTCAAATAATTCTTTTTTGTTTTCAGAAATTATTTCTGCTTTGAGTTCCTCTTTACCTTTCTGCTGTTGTTTCTTTGCTTCAGATGCTGTTAATTCATGCATTTCAGCTGGAATAGTGTTCTTCGCACTTGTTCTGGGTGAACATTGGGTTTCCCTCATATGTTTCTGGATTTGATTCATTACTTCAGATACTATGTATTCAAATATTTCTTTTTATATTTCAGGCATTAATTCTGGTCTGAGTTCCTCTATACCTTTCTGCTTCTGTTCTTTTGCTTTCGTCTCTATTAATTTATTTATTTCAGCTGAGGCAGTGTCCTCTGCCCCTATTGGTCGACTCAAGGCCCAAGACTCTATTTTTCTGCTTGGGCTTGTCATTTTCTATAGTACTGACTTCTGATCTTTGTTGTAGAGCTTTGGTGCAGTTCTAACCTTAGCGCATAATGAGATTCTGGTGCCAGTCTATTAAGTTTGAGATTATCCAGTTGTACATGGCCTGGATCTAGCCTTTGTGTTCAGTTCCTTTATGCCTCCGGTATTCTGGGACAGTTGTGAACTTCTGGTTCCCCTCTGTTGGGTCCCTCGTCCAGAGTGCACTGAGGAGCACAGAAGCCCTCCCTCACACTCACCAGGCCAAATGGGGGTGGAGCGAGTGCCGGGAGAATCACACATGCAGAGGCTCAGGGGAGTTGCCAGGCAGACTTGTCTGGGGTGTCTCAGGCAGCTCTCTGGCTTGGATGTCTTGGGGCCTGAATCTCTGAATGGTGCAGATCATGCAGGGAGAAACCAAAGGCTCTCCCACACCCTCACCAAACCATACTTGCGTGCATCGGGTGCCCAGAGAGTTCGAAATGTTTTCACTTGCTCAGTGGGCTTGGGGGGGGCAGGGCCCCAAGAAGTTACCAGGCAAGTCGTTGTGGATATCTCAGGCTGATTGCATCGCTTGGTGGGCTTGGGGACAGGTGCTCCAGATAGCTAGACGCACATGGGAAGAAGCCAAAGGTTCTCCCTCAGACTCACCACAAACTCACCGATCCGGGATGTCAAGAGAGTCAGGAAAATTCCCTATTGTTTGGTGGGCTCAGGGGCAGGGGCTCCTCTCAATATGATTTTAAACTAACAACTTTATGATCCAGCCCCAACAAATTATTTCTGTCAGAATCACCCTTCTCTGGACTTTCTCTGGTTGTTTCTTTTACCCACACTACCTTGTAAGAGTTTCTTCAGTAGTACATCCTAAGCAATTTTTTTTTTCTCACACATAGAATCAAAAGTAGTCTTTCCTCTGTGATTCCATAGCAACTAGCAAGTGATAGGGTTAATACTTATCACAGCGCATGATAATTATTTGTTATATTGTCTTTTCACATAATTTTGAAAACTAAAGTTCAGTAGCAATAAATAGAAACTATGATAGCAATTTTAATCAGAAAGCAACAAAACATAAGGAAGGAAGTACTTATGATCATTGGAAGTAAAGTTAGAATAAATTTCATCTTGAGCCTCTGGCAATTACTGCAGATCACCACATCCATCTGAGCCTTCAGAGAACCTTTTCACAATTAGAACTGCTAACTACCTTGAGGTTACTACTAGAAGTACTGATCTATTAGATACACTACTACATATTTAATCCAGTGAATATACTAGCCACCACCATATTGCTTTTAGACACCCACAAAGTTATTGACTGAAACCAGAAACTTAGTTCCTACATCTATGCTAGACGGCAGTGACAGCAAGGACAGTGGGAGGACCAGTGTCTCCTCACTGTTTCTAAATCCCATGTGAGGGCTGGCCAAATAGCTCAGCAGATTAAAGCATCTGCAAGCATGAACAGGGTCCAGGGGTTCATTCCCCAGTCTTCCTGTGCAGGCAACACCCTTGGGGAGTGCTGAGACTGCAATTAAGACTGAGTGTTGCACGCCTGTAAGCTCAGCTCTTGGGAGGTTGTAAACAGGTGGATCACTATAACTCTGACCTAGTAGTGAGACCCTGATCACCCTGTAGACCCTTCCCTAAAATACAAAAATAAATAAATCCCATGTGAGTGTATTTGTTTTGGTACATTTTAGTGAGAAGCTAAGCTATAAGAGGCCCTGTGAGATATAAATTTTTAACTTTCCATACAGCAATATAGAAAACTATACCAGAAGGAAATCATCATGGATGTTGAGTGATAATAGACTTGCATATATACCTTTTATATTTAGCACTTGGAAATACTTCCTGGCCCATAGGATGTATTTAACAAATACCTGTTAAATTCATGAATTCTCAATATAAAAATATAATGAAAAATTTTGGTACTTTTAAGCTGTCCCTGTTTCCCGCTTTCATGTCTACTTGCAAAGCTGTCCAAAGGACTCATTCCTTACTTTTATACTGTAAATATGTACTTTAGTGTAATAGTATCCAGCTGTGCATCTCAGTACCTTTCTTTGAGTGATACAGGAAACAGTATGTTTTTATCCACTTGGTATGAAGAATGGCAAGGTGTGTCCACGTGTAAAGTGCGGCAAAATGGAATTTTGATTCACCTTTTTTCCATCTAACTGGTTTTTCATGTTTACCTGAAGACAGACCCATAACACTCCTTGGTTTGTGTTTTTAAAATTCTTTTTTCAGTTTTACAGCAGACATAGCCTGATTCACTACAAGGGCAAATGCAAAACCAAATTTGCAAGTTTTAGAGATCAAAAGTGAATCATCAGATTACTCATGTGCAGCTGTTGAAAATGATCCATTATGGTAAAATACACGCTTTCATACCAGAAATGTGATGTGTGTAGATGATGTTAATAACAGTGATGATGATGCCTTTTACTTGAGCCATGTGAGCCAAAGTTCCTCTGACAGTGAAATGGAGTGAGAATCAACAGCCACAGTATAAAAACAGACCTCCTTTATTCACATGATGAAGAAAACAGTGATGTGAGCATATATTTGCCTAGTCAAAATGTTGCTAAAAGGCTACACAACGAAGTATCCAATGTTAGAACTACGTCTGAAAATGCAGGGAGGGTCTTGCCAAAGATGAAACTTGGAGAGAATGCCAGTATTGTCACGTAAAGTTGGAAATTGTAACAATGAAATGCACAAAGGCTGAAATACAAGTCAAATGCTCTGTATGCTATAATAGCATTTTAAAGATATATTTATTATGGCACTTCACTAACTGAACTGAAAGCATTTTTCAATCTGTAGTCCTTAATAGTGAGTCTTTTTGGTTATCACAAGATTATAAAAGACTTGTTGAAAAGTGATGAGTCAAAATATCTAAAAACCTTTGTCAATGCGAAAACCTTTTATGCTTCCAATTTAGACATTTATCCTGGAACATTTGTATAATAAGAAAATCAAACACCAGCAAATTTGTTGCTTTGTTCTCCAAAACTAATTCTAAGGTGGCATTTAGCAATTAGTTAACCAATTTACAATTGATATTGCAATTCCTAACAGAGAACAAGTTGATCAGTGCAGGAACGATGCAAAAATTCCAAATGAAATGTTGCAATTTCAAAATAGAGAATTGTATAGTACAATTCTTGAATTTCAGAAAGATATAATATTGCCTTTATATATGGCAAAGAAAAACAAACTGGTACCTCTGTTGTCAACATTTCACCATGATAGAAATATTGATAGGAATATATTGACAACTTGGAAACCTGAGATGGAAACTCTACAACAACAACCAAGGTGGAATAGATGCTGTCGATGAATTATGCAGCAACTAGGTTGTCACTTAAAACACAAAGCATTAGTGAAAACTTGTGTTTCCCTGTTCCCTAAACATGTGGGACATAAACAATTTGATAGTTTACAAAGCAAATGACAAGAGCAAAATATTCCAAAGAAATTTTCTTACAATATTGAGACTAGAGCTCATAAGACATCATCTACAGAAGAATAAAAATGTGTTTCTGCCCAGAGGCAAATAATTTCCCAATGCACAAGAAAACTGTGGAGCACACTGGTGAGCCAACAGGTAAATAGGCAAGCTCAGTGTCAAAAACACCTTTTATGATAATGAGAAACATTGTTAAGAAGGCACCAAATGTACCATCAGAAAGGACAGAAAAACAAAATAGATGTGCTATCAGTGTGAAGGATACTTGTGTATGTAACATGGTATTGCCTTGGATGAAGACTGCCTAGGTTATGACAATTGAAGCAAATCTTACTTACATGTTAGACTTTTCTTTGACTTTTCATTCTAGTTCATTTAGGAATCTATTTCTGATGTTATCTTTTAGGTTTTATAAGCAAGTAAACAGCTTCTGTGAAAATGTTGATGTCTATTCTAAACACTCATTAAATATTTGATATTTTATTTTATTGCTACCTTGTTTCTCTGCTAAGTTCATGTTGTACAATATAGTAAGATGCTCCTGAGAAAACACAAAGAAAAGTGACAAGATTGCCACATAAATGTGGAAAGCTAAGAACATATACTGTAACTATAAGACGTTTGTATACATGGAACATTCAGTTCTCATGTATGGAGGCTGCCTTGGATGTCATAATTGAAAAAAAGTTTATTTTTATGCTAGAGTTCTATTGGTATTTTACATATAGGAATTTATTTCTGAAATTATCTTTTAGGTTGTGTATGCAAATACACAACTGATGTGAAAAATGTTATTATTACTAAACACAATACATATGAAGAATTTAATGCTTTATTCTATTGATATTTTGTGTTCCTAATGGACTACTGTATAAGATAATCAGAATCTTCTTCCAAAACAGCAAGACCACTGAGATATCAGGAATGCCTGTCCGAGGGCTGAGGATATAGATCAATGGCACAGTGCCTGCCCAGCAAGTGCAAGGTTGTGAGTTTGATTCTTGGTACAAACACACACACACACACACACACACACCAAAAAAAACAAAACAAAACAAACAAACAAACAAAAAAAAAAAAACAGCGTAATTTAATACTACTCCTGAGTTCAATCCCTGGTGCCACCAAAAAAAAAAAAAAAAAAAAAAAAAAAAAAAAAAAAAAAAAAAAAAAAAAAAAAGAAAGAAAGCCTTTCAAAGAATGCCTATAAGAGCTACCGAAATAGCTCAGTGATCTAAAGTGCCTGCTTAGGCAAGCTTAGGTAACTACAGGGACTATGACTGAATCCCAAACAGAACATGCTGTGCCAACCCCACTCCAAGGGTGGGCTGAGCCAGCCACAAGGGCAAGTCCTGAGGGGATTTGACTGACCCTGTTAGATATAAAAGTTACATTTTTAGTTATATAGGTCTGGCTTTAATTTGGTCTTAACCATACAGCAGAAAAATATAGCCATGAGATATGAAAAGTAATGCCTTATTTTTAATGCCTTATTAATATGCTGAGCTATAAAAGGCTCAAGTCAACAACTTCTAACAATTGCCAGTTCTGCTGATAACCCACAACTACTATCGACTATTGGACTATATTAGGATATTTTGCTGAATTCAGGTACCTACAATATTTGAACTGGCATCAAGTATGAAAAGTTCCTTGAAAGACTTCGCCAAATGCAGCTTCTCTAACAGCAATGAAACACCCTATCTCTGACGAAACAAAACAAAAAAGGTGGATATAAATGAAAGGCCATTTTAGAGTGAAATCTATATATATGAAATATATATTAAGATATATATATATATATATATATATATATATATATATATATATATTAGGGTAGATACACAGCTACTTTCTCTTAGTTCAGTGAGAAGAAAGGTTTGTTTTTGGTTTTTTTCTTTGTTTTTTCTTCAATTCTTATTTTATTGTAGTACAAATATCAATGAGACAGTTTTATGAAACCTTGACAAGATGGATTTCATAAATTAATACATTGCAAACTATTTTCATAATGTTTTGGTGTCATAGAAGGTACATACATGATATACCTACAGACATTATTAGAGCATATGTCTCTTATCAGTAAATTAAGAGAGTGTAGTTGTTTGCATATCTTATTTTTTATACATGAATTACATCAAAGATTCAATAATCAGTACTTTCTATCTTGTTATTTTCCTAGTGGTTGTCCATAGTACTAGAAGCTGACATAATATCCTGTCCAACCACCATTAGTGTAAATCTTCTCATTGAATTAAGAGAAAATATATGTATATCTATCAGCATATATTTAACCCCATATATTTATATAATAGTTGAAAAGTTTAACACAACTAAATGGAAAATGAGATCTCAAGTATTAAACAATGAAGAGAAGGCAAGGACAAAAGCTAGGAAACATGACAGGGCAGAATCATACATTTACCCATCTCATTTATATCCTACTTCTTTGTTTAGTTTTTTATTTCTTCCTTTGAGTTCTTACACTATGAGACAACACAATATTTACACATATGGGTCTGGTTTATCTCACTTATAAGTATATCTTCAAATTGCATCCACTTATATACGAAGGCTTCTAATGTCATATCAGTTACTGTTATCCTCTCTCTCAAGTAAATATTTGTTTAAAAAAAGGTAATAAAAGAAAACAAGCAACAAGAAAAAAAGTCATAGGACTGGTCTACTATACTGTTCTATATAGTTATATTTGTAAATTTCTGTGTAAAACTGTGTAATTATTTATTTTATTTAATTTTTTTGTTTTAACAAATTTATTGAGGAATAAATAGCATTGAGACAATTTCAAAGCAGAATAATAGGACAGTTTAAATAATTAATACATTGCATATTGTCTTCGTAGTAGTTATTCATAGTGCAAGATGCAGATATGATATCCTGTCCAAACACTATTAGTACAAGTCTTTCTTCTCATTCAATTAAGAAGTAGCTGTATATCTATCCTAGCTATATTTATTTTATTGAAGAACAAGTAGCAATGAGACAGTTTCAAGACAAATTAACAAGACAGATTTGATAATTAATACATCCTAAACCATTTTCATAAAGTTTTCATATTGTACAAGGTGCATATATGATATTGTACATACAGACATTATTATAGCAGTTGTCTTTAATATGAAACTTAAGAGTGTAGCTGTATATGTACATTTTATAGCTGAATTGTATCACAGATTCAATAATTAATGCTATTGATCTTCTTATATTCCTAGTGGTTGTCCATACATAGTACTAGAAACTGATATAATAACCTGCCCAGCCACTATTAGTGCAAATCTTGCCTCCCATAGAATTATGCATAAATACTGCAAATTTATCCTAACTGTACTGTCTATACAAACACATCTTGGTTCTTCATTTGTATCCCCCTTTTTTTGTCTAGAACTATCAAAGATGGGCACTTCATTGTCATCAAACCACTGCAGGTATCTGAGCTCAGTGACACAATCCAACACAGTCCAGGATTCCACAATAATAGTGACTTATTTGAAGAAGTTGTTGACTATAGCCCTTTACAGCACAACCTATTATTATGGGCCCGCATTATACATCTCATTTTTATACTTTTCTGCTGGATGGTTAAGACCAAAACAGAGCAAGACCTATATACAAAAAACGTAGCATTTGCTTCTGATGAGATCATTCAAGTCCCCTAGGGGATATCTTATAATCCTGTACCATACTCTGTAGGTCCTTTGACTGCGTCAGCCATTTGGATGAGTCACGACCAATGTGTGACCAGTTTGCTCTCTGTGAGAGCCTGAGAGAAAGTTTTCTCTCCATGTGACTCTCCCCAGGCACACTATAGACCATAAGTCTCCTTCCTCTGTGGTTGATAATCTCCTTGATCAGAAAATTTGGTGCACAACTGGCTTTCTTGATATTACAATACAGGTCCTATGTCCTGAGTCTTTGCTGAATTTGAACAGCTGGGGCCGAAATGCAGACTGAACTTCTGGCTCTTCTATTTCTCCAATTCTTGATCTATGAACTTAAGTTGTTAACCATCCAGAATACAAGCTGACTAGTACCCAGCAGCATATGCCGTTCAGTTTGCCCTAACTATCTGACTTCTTTTTAGTTGTTGTTGTATATTTCTATTTGTATTTTTTCTTGGCACTTATTATACAAGGGAGACTATATGATTTTTGCACATGTTTGTCTGGTTTATTTCACTTACGAGTATATGTTCAAGTGGCATCGACTTCAATATAAATGCTTCAAGTTTATCATTCTTTATACCTGAGTAATACTCCGTTATATAAAAATGCCATAACTTTTTCAACCATTCTTCATATGACAGACATCGTGGTTATATTCAAGGTTTTGCTATCACACATTGCGCTGCTATAATCATAGGTACACATATATCACTAAGATAAAATGATTACAGTTCCCCTGGGAAAATTCGCAGTAGGGGAATAGCCAGCTTGAATGAGATTTCTAGTCCTACTGTTTTGGAGTCTCCACACTGACCTCCACAATGGTTGTACCAGTCTACATTCCCAGCAGCAATGAAGAAGGGTTCCCTTTTCCCCACAACCTTTGCAATATTTCATGTTGGTAGATTTCTTTATGATAGCCATTCTTTCTGGAATTAAATGGTATCTCGATGTTGTTTTAATTTGCATTTCACAGATGGGATTTTTTCATATACTTATTCCATTCTTTAATTTTGTCTTCTGAGAAGTGTGTATTCATTTCAGATGCCCATTTCTGGATTGGGTTTTTAAATTTAATGGCCCTAATATATCTTAGTTCTTTATATATTTTAGAGAACAGACCTTTTTCTGATGGCTTATTAGTTAGGATTTTTTCAAAATTGGTGGACTGCCTTTTCACTTTGTTGACAATTCCTTTTGATGGGCAGAAACTCCTCAAGAAGTGTAGATCCCAGTTGTTGATTCTTTCAAGTGTTTCCCATGTGAATATATGTTTGTTCATGAACTCCTTCACTACTCCTATGGCTTCAACAGTTCCTCCTATTTTTTCTTCCAACAGATTTAGTGTTTTGGTTTTAATGTTTAGATCTTTAACCCATTTGGACTTCAGGTTACTGCATGCTGATAGAGGTGGGTCAAGTTTAAGTTTTCGGCATGTAGAAAAACAGGTTTTACAGCACCATTTGATAAAGAGGCTATCTTTCTTCCAGTGAGCTTGTTTGGTCCCATTATCAAAAATCAGGTGGCTCACTGTGTTTGCTGATGCCTCTGTGTCTCCTAATCTATTCCATTGATCCTCAGGTCTATTGCGTTCCCAATACCATGTTGATTTTATCACAGTGGCTTTGTAGTATAATTTCAAATCAGGAATTGTGATTCCTCCTGCCGTGTCTTTATTGGCCAAGACTGCCTTTGCTATTCTAGATCTTTTCTGCTTCAAAATAAATTTTATGAATGATTTCTCTAGGTCTGGGGGATATGTTCATAGCAGGTTGATAGGGATTGCTTAAATCTGTGCAGCCATTTTGGAAGTATGGCCATTTTTATAATGTTGGTTCTCCCTATCCAGGAGCATGGAATATCTTTTAATTTTCTGACATCTTTTATAATCTATTTTCTTAGGGTGTTGTAATTTTCCATGAAAAGGTTTTTGACTTCCTGAGTTAAGTGAATTCCAAGGTATTTCATTTTCTGTGGTGCTATTGTAAAAGGTATTGTTTCCAGGTATCCCTCTCAGTGTGTTTGGTGTCTGTGTCCTGGAATGCTATTGACTTTTGTGTATTGACTTTGTATTCTGTTATGCTACTGAATTTCTGTATCAGTTTTAGTAGTTTCTTGGTGGAATTTTTGGGGTCTTCCAAGTAAAATATCATGTCATGTGCAAATAGTGATAGTTTAACTTCTTTTTTACCTATTCTTATTCCCTTTATTTCTCCCTCTTTTCTAATAGTTGTTTCTAGTGATTACAAAACTATATTGAATAGGAGGGGTGATAGAGGACATCCTTGTCTTGTACCTGATCTAATAGTGAAAGATTTCATTTTTCCCCATTTAGGATTATATTAGCTTTTGGGTTGTCATAAATGGCTTTTATTAAGTTAAGATAGAGTCCATCTAGTCCACTTTTTTGTAAGACTTTGAACATGAATGTGTGTTGGACTTTGCGAAAAGATTTTTCCACATCAGTTGAGATGATCATGTGTTTTTTAGGTTTCAGTCTATTAGTATAGCACATTACATTTATAGATTTTTAAATACTGAACCATCCTTGCATCCCTGGGATGAATCCTATGTGGTCATGGTATATGATCTTCTTGATGATTTGCTGTATTCTATTTGCTAAGATTTTATTTAGGATGTTTGCATCTATGTTCATGGGGAAGATTGGCTTGTAGTTCTCCATTTTAGTTGTGTCTTTCCCTGGTTTTGGAATCAATATAATCTTGCCTCCAGAAATGATATTGGGAGGACTGCTTCTGTTTCAATTTTATTGAAGAGTTTGAGAAGTGTAAAGTTTATATCTTCTTTAAATTTCTTGTAGAATTCAGCTGTGAATGCATTAGGTCCTGGACTTTTCTTTGTTGGTAAGCTTCTTATTACATTTCATATTTTGTTGGCTGTTATTGGCCTATTGAGAGTTGTTATATCTTCTTGGTTCAGTTTTGGTAATTTGTACCTTTTGAGGAATCTGTCCATTTTTCCTATGCCTTCTATTGTATAAGCATGAAGATTCTTGAAATAACCATTGATAATCTTCTGAATTTCCACTGGGTCTGTGGTGATTTCACTCTTTTAATGAGGTTGGCTAGAGGCTTATCAACTTTAGTCTTTCAAAGAACGAGCTTTTGATTTATGGATTCTTTGAACTGCTTTCTTCATCTCAATTGAGTTATCTCTGCTCTAGTCTTTATGATTTCTTCCGTCTTTGCCTCACAATTTCATTTCTTCTTCTTTTTCTAGATGTTGGAGGTGCAACATAAGGATGTTTATTTGTTCCCATTCTGTTTTCCTAACGTGTGAGTTCATAGCTATGATTTGCCCTCTATGAACTGCTTTTGTCCCATTCCATGAATTCCAGTATGTTGTGCTTGAATTTTCATTGAATTGCAGATATTTTTGAATTTGTTGTTTAATTTCTTCTGTGACCCATTGATTGCTGAATAGGGTGTTGTTTAATTTCCGTGAATTTTTTCTAGTTTCTTTTGTCATTCAGTTCCAGTTTCATTGCACTGTGATCAGATAATGTGAATGAAATCATTTCTGTTTTCTTGCATTTACTTAAACATGACCTCTGGACTAGTATGCAGTCTATTTTGGAAAATGACTCATGTGCAACTGAAAAAAATGTGTATTCAGCTGTGGTTCGGTAGAACACTGTGTATGTCCACTAGGTCCATTTGATCCAAGTTCTGGTTCAGTTGTGCTACTTCCTCGCTAATTTTTTGTCTGGTTGACCTATCTTTTGGAGATAAGGGGGTTTTAAGGTCTCCTGTTCTGTGTGTAGTCTTAGATATTAGCTTTTTCATGTCCATCATGATCTTTCTTACATAGTTGTGTGCTCCTGTGTTTGGTGCATAGATATTTATGAGTATTATCTCTTCTTCTTGAATTTTTCCCCTGAGCAATATATAGTGGCCTTCTTTGTGTCGTTTGATCATTCTTGGTTTGAAGTTGAGACTGTCTGAGAACAGAATTGGTACTCCTGCTTTTTTCTGAGGTGCTAGGGCATGTAGTATTGTTTTCTAGCCTTTCCTATTGTTTTCCAGCCTTTCCCTTGGAGCCTATGAATGTCCTTTTGAGTTAAGTGTGTTTTTTGTATGCAGCATATTGTTGGATTTTGTTTCCTAATCCACTGTGCCATTGTATTTAACTTAAATGGTGAATTGAGTCCATTTACATTGATGCTTATAATTGAAATGTGTTGACTTATGATTGTCATGGTATTTACGTGCTGTTGTTTACTCCTTGTTATCCTGTGTTTAATTGTCTGCCCTGTTTAGTGCATTCCTTCCATTCTCATTCGTGGAGTTCTGGTCATTGTGGTCTCTCTCTAGAACATCTTTCAAGTGTCCTGTGTAGGGATGGCCTTGTCATCATGAAATTCTTTAGTTGTTCTTTGTCATGGAAGTATTTCACTTCTCCATCAAACTTGAAAGAGAGGTTTGCATGGTATAACAGTCTGGACTGGAATTCGTTTACATACAGGACTTGAAGAACTCTGTTCCATGCTCTCCTTGCCTTCTTGGTTTGTATAGAGATGTCGGCTGTAATTCTGATGGTTTTTTCTTTGAATATGATCTGCTTCTTCTCTCTACAAGCTTTCAGTATATATTTTTTGTGTTTCATTTCTGAGATCTTGACTATTATATATCTCAGTGTGTTTCACTTGTGTTGAAGTTATTTGATATTCTGTATGTTTCAGTTACCTGAATGTTGGATTGTTTCCTCATATTTGGGAAGTGTTTTTCAATTACTACTGCCCATATTCTTTTTATATCATTTGCATTGATTCTTTCATTCTCATTTATGCCAATTAATCTCACATTGTTCATCCTGGTGTCATCTTGCAGGTGATGGTTTATTTTTTCCTGCATTCTCATCATTTTTAAGATATCCTTTCTCACCTTTTCATTAGCTGCATGAGCATCTTCAAGATCTGAAATGCTGTCTTTGCTTTCACTCACACGATTTTGTATACTCATGATTGATATTTTTAGTTCTTCTATATCTGTTTGACTCTGTTTCATGCATTCTATTTCTTTTTTGTATTGCTCATTCCAGGAATTCTTCATATTTCTGATCTCTTCTACTTTTTTTATCATGTCTTCTTTGGAGGTAGCTATTAGTTCTTTTTCTGCAGAATTTGTTCCCCTTTGGGTTTCCTCTGTATATTTCCAGACTTGTTCCGGTGTTTCAGGTGCTATGATTTCAAAGAATTCTTTTTTGATTTCACAAATTATTTCTGCTTTGAGTTCCTCATGACCTTTCTGCTGTTTTATCATTGCTTTTGATTCTGTTAATTCATACGTTTCAGCTGGAATAGTGTTCTTTGCACTTGTTTTGGGTGAGTATTTGGTTTCCCCCTTACCTTTCTGGATTTGATTCATTACATCAGATGCTATGTATTCAAAAATTTATTTTTTTCAGGTGTTAATTCTGGTCTGAGTTCCTCTCTGTCTTTCTGCTGTTGTTCCTTTGCTTCTGTCTCTGTTAATTCATTCATTGCAGCTGAGCTTGTGTCCTGTGCACTTATTGGAGGACTCGAGGTCTGTGATTGCATTCTTCTCCTTGTCTTTGTCATTTTGAATAACACTGACCTCTAACCTTTTGTGTAGATCTTTGATACATCTATAACCGAACCAAGGTTTCCAGCGAGGGTAGGTGAGCTGGGTGGGGGGGGCTGTGGCCGATGGGCAGGGGAAATGCCCAAGACTCTGCCCCAGACTCACCAAACTGGGATTCCCAGAGTGGGATGGCGGGCTTGGGAAGGGGGTGGTGGGCAGGGGAAGAAGCCAAAGGCTCTGTCTCAGACTCACCGAACCAAGCTTGATAGGGATTTAAAGTTTAGCATATCAATGATTGTTGGAAAATACCTTGTTCCATGTCATGTCTAAGACATTTGATATTCAGACAGTGATGTCAAGCTCAACTGCTTATGTTGTAGGGTAATAATATCACTAAGCTTGTCTTCTGGAGGGTTAACAACTTAAGTTGGCAGGCCAAAAAATTAGAGAAAAAAAAGGGCTACATGGGCAGCCAACATTTTGGCCCTAGCCTTTCAATGTCAGTGAGGACTCAGGACATAAGAGAACCTGTACTGTAACATCCTGTAACTCAGTTGTTGCCCAGATTTTTGGATCAAGATTATGGGGCCATTGAGGCAAGTGATCGATGAAGTAGAGTGTGCATAAGGAGAAACACCTTTAGATAAAATGTTCTACTAGGCTTTCACAGAAAGAAAATTGTTCCAGCAATGGCCATTACTCATCCACATGGCTGACAGTGATGAAGAATCTACAGAGTATGGTGCAGAGTAAATCCAGAGAGCATTTGATTGACCTTGTCAGGTACAAGTTACATTTTTTGTTAAAGAGGTTTTGTTTTATGTGGTCTTAACCCTGTAACAGAAAAGTATAAAAATGAGGTATAAAGCATAAGGCCATATTAATATGCTGAGCTGTAAAAGGCTCAAGTCCACAACTTCTGACATTGCAAGTCCTATTGATAACCCACTACTGTTATGGACGACTGGAGTATATTCGAATATTTTGCTCAATTCATGCACCTACAATATTTAAATGGCAAGGGAATTCCCATCTCTGACAAAACTAAATAAAAAGGGGGATATCAATGGACCAAAAATCCAGGTGTGGTGGCACAGGCCTGTAATCCCAGCCCTCGGGAGACTGAGGCAGGAGGATTGTTGTGAGTTCTAGACCAGCCTGAGCTACAAAGTGAGCTTAAGGCCAGCCTGAACTGCATAGTGACACCCTGTCTCAAAAATACAAAAAAAAATGAAGGACCATTTTGTATTGAATATATATATATATATATATATATATATATATATATATATATATATATATATATATATATATTTATACAACATAGAATACATATATAGCTACTTTCTCTGAATTCAATGAGAAGAAAGATTTCTACTAATAGTGTTTGGGCAGAATATCATGTGTGCATCTTCTACTATGAGTAACCACTACAAAGACAATAATATGCAATGTATTAATTATTGTAATTGTCCTACTAACCTGTTTTGAAACTGTCTATTGCTATTTCTTTCTCAATAAAATTAATTAAAAAATAGATGATATTTTGATTACACATTTCATTGTGTAATCACCTAGAAGCTCATCAGTGTTCAAGGGCACCTTGCCATTTTATTGCTGTGGAATTCATCATCTACTACCTTTAAATTTGTCATGTGCTAGATCCAAATTCAGTAGCTATGTCATTCCTAAGATGTTATGTTAGAAAGTTATTGATGTTTTCCTGTGAAATAATGTAACAAATATAAACAAGACCATTTCAAACTGTTACTTCATTTATTCAGTTGGTATTGTCATCCACAATACATATTATGGAGTGTTTTGAGGTCTATTTCTTAAGCAAGATATAAATAAGCTTTCCCTTTTTAAATCATGAAGTATAAAGCAACTAGAAAGTATTGAAGCAGCTGAATATTTTATTTCTAATAGATCATTCTTTAACATCTTTGAAATGGTAAATAAAACATAGGTAAGCACTTCACTTGTGTTATAATCATCTCTTCACTACCTCTTCTCCACTATCTAGCTGTTTTCTAATTTTTTGTTTCCCAATATATGATTAATATCAGAAAAGTCTGGGAGCATACTGGAAGTTTTAGCTGCTCCATATACTGACTCTATCACTTTAGGTGGTGAATCTATGACTTCCATGACAGAATGAACTATACCTGCCTTATCTTTGTCATCCAAGCAAGTAAATAAAATGTTCCTATAACACACAGTACAAAACAATAAAATCTTATTAATTGCATTGAAAATATCCAGGGACAAGTGTCTCAGTGTCATTACATAACACAATGTATTATGCTAAGTAGCTTGTGTGTGTGTGTGTGTGTGTGTGTGAGAGAGAGAGAGAGAGAGAGAGAGAGAGAGAGAGAGAGAGAGAGAGAGAGAGAGAGAGAGAGAGAGAGAGAGAAACTAAGACTCATAAGACACAGGGAGAAAGAACTGTATTATATTGATACACATTTAGCTACAATCAAAGGAATGATCTACTGATGAATAAATGTAACATCTTATGATATTATCAGCTCCTGAAAGTCCCACTTATAAGTGCATGAGTCTTTGAAAAGACATCTAGATATAAACCACAACAATCTAGACAGTTTGAAATGTGTGCACTTATCCTCTCACCTAACTGATGAGGATTTTAACTGCTTTCCTTACTTTTGGCTTTGGGAAAGGTCAGTATTCACTGGAATGGATAAGCCGGATGGTAATGAAGAGATTTTTGGTAAAGACAGGAGTTATATTCCTGAGAGATTTTCACAACTGATAGCTACAGCTAGAAGCAGAGCTAATAAAGAACATTTTTAAGGACCATTTTTGATGATGAGACTAGGAACAAAGTGAAAAATAAATTGAATCATAGAACTAGAAGAGAATGCAGTGGGATGAGTTTCAAAGATGGAATAGATATCAGAGATGAATTGAGGTTGCCTCTAGCACACTATACTAAGTTGTTTTTTTTAAATGGAAATGTACTAATTTGTTCTTAAAACTAAATGCCAGGTTGCTAATCACAGAAACACACCCATACCCGAAATCAGATTCTTTGGATAGCATATGCTAATTCTACTGGCATATTTACAGAAAGTCAGCAAAACTGAACCCCAGGTGTGCATCACAATAATGCAATGATATCAGACATCCTGGTGTGATTGCTGCCATTTAGAGATCTCCCAGAGTAGTATGAATTTCTCATGTTTGTATTATAAAAATGGATTCACAAGTCTTGGGAGCCCCACTTTGTAGGTGTGGAGTGCTGCTAAGTCAAACTGTCTGTGCTGAAGCAAAAGTGAAGCCACCATGGCTACCCATCTATGTCTATTCATATGACTCCTCTAGATGACATACGTGCGTGCACGTGTGACAGAGAGAAAGAGAGAGAGAGACAGGCATGGACAGAAACAGAGTCAAAGACAGGGACAGAGACAAGGACAAAGACAACACAGCACATAGAACTTGTTCAAAAAGATTGAAAGATACTGGCAGAAATTTCTGTGCACATTTGAAAAGGGGATGCAAGGGGGAACCAGTCACTCCATAATTTGTTAGACATGAGGGCATGAGATTACTTCATTCCACTTAATATAAATGCTTTCTTAAAATTTCCTTTGAAAAACTAATTTTAACCTCATTTCAACAATATTCAAAAGGTAGCAAATCTTGTGACAGAATCTCTTCCAGCAGTTATCATTGGATGTTTTGAGTAAATTCGTGAGTTTGTCAAAAACTGTTAATGATGTGAACATTTGATTAATTCGGTTTAATTATATCCATGGTCAACATGGCCAACCCCAAGTGGTGTTTTATTAGGAAGGAAGCATCATTGTGTGATTGCCAGTGATGCAAAATTCATGAGGATAACTGAAGACTTATGATAGGGTAGAATAGGAATCAGAAGCTATAACAGGTGTTTAGTCAAAGTAATTTCCAAATCTCAGGATTGATTTTTCTTTTACTTTTGATAAAGCAGAACTAGAGCACTGGAAAATCAAAGAAAAAATATGACCCAGCAAAGGGAATTCAGATCACATAATTGCCCATGAAGGATAAATATATCTGTGTTGAAAGGATGAATGCAAAGCCCTCCCAGCAAAATTATTACTCTCCGTTTGTATGTGCTTGACTTGGAAATGAATATTTTTTCAACCAAAGGTGTGAGGAACAAGTAATGAGCAGTTAAGACTCTTCTGTGTACTTAATGCAAAAAATCAAAAGTACACAAGTATTTCTTATTACATATGCATATTTTGGAGCTTTTCTCCCTGTACATGCCTACCACTTAGCTTTCAGTAAACCTACAGTATGAAGAAAGCTGAAGTCAAATATATACTTTTAATATAAACATCAATCACTCATCTTGATTTATCCATGTAGTTACATAATTCCAAAGCTTAAGAGTCATCCTTGACATTTCTCTCCCTCACTCCCAATATTTAATTGATTTTAAAATTGTTTTGGCAACAGAAACACTAAATCTCCCAGAAGGGAAAGTAGGTAGGAGATATAGGAGTGGGCAGACAGTTCATGAACAAAAACCAAACTGTATGGGAAATACTGCAAAGAATCAACAACTGGGATCTCATCTTATTCAGTAGTTTCCGCATGTCAAAAGAAATCACCAAGGGCAGACCAGATACCTCAACTGATTAAAGTACCTATTTAAGTAGATACAGGAACAAGGGTTCAATCCCCAGTGTACCAGTCCCACCCCCAGGGAACTCTGAGACAGCGACTGAAACTGGGCACTGTGGTGCACATCTATAATCCCAGTGCTTGGGAGGCTGAAAACAGGACAATCACTAAGAGTGTGATCCTTGTGATGAGACCTTGTAGTGCCTGCCCTAAATACAAAAAAAAGTGACTTCAGGGTGGGGCAGATAGATCACAAGATGAAAGGGTCTGCTTAGGCAGAAACAAGGAACAGGGTTCAATTCCCACACTACTGTAACGGCCCCATCCCTGTGGCACACTGTGGTGGCACACATCTGTAATCCCAAGACTTGGGAGGATGAAACTAGGATGATCACTATGAGCCCCAACTGTGTAGTGAGAACCAGTAGACCCTGTACTAAATACAGAAATAAATCCCCAACAGAGGGAAAAGACAATCCACAAATTTGGCAAAAATTGTAACCAACAATCATTCAGACAAAGGACTTCTATCTAAATTCTATATAGAAATAAAAAATTGGACCATAAAAATTAAAGACCTAATACAAAAATGGGCATGTGAGATGAATACACACTTCTCAGAAGAAATACAAATGGCAAATGACTACATGAGAAAATGTTCAACAGCACTTGTCACTGGAAAAATGAAAATTAAAACAATATTGAGATTTCATCTCACCCCAGAAAGAATGGCTTCCATAAAGAAATCAACTAATAACAAATGCTGGAGAGGCTGCAAGAAAGAAGGAGCTCTTCTCCACCGCTGGTAGAAATGTAGACTGGTGCAACTATTATGGAAGTCAGTGTATGGAATCCTTCAAAAGCTAGGACTGGACATCCCATTCGATACAACTTCTAGGTACTTTCCCAAAAGAACCAAAAACCTCATACTATAATGATATATGTGCACCCATGTTGATAGCAGCACAATTTATCATAGTCACATCTTGGAAGCAACTAAAATGCCCATCACCCAATGAATGAATGAAAAAGATGTGGCTTTTTATACAATAGAGTACTACTCAGGAATAAAGAAAGACAAACTCAAAGCCTTTACATGTAAGTGAATGCAACTAGAGGCTATACTCATAAGTTCAATAAATCTGAACCACATATGTAAATATATTATCTCCCTAGTGTAAGAACATGAAAGAATAAGTAGCTGGGGAGATAGCTCAGTAGTATAAACACTTGCCTGGCAAGCTCAAGGTCCTGAGTTCAATCCCTAGTACCACAAATATAAAAAATAAAGAGCTATCCTTTAAAGAAAAAAAGAAAGCATACCAAAACATTAAAAAAAAGAATAAGTAAAAACCTGAAAGGTTTAATAGATATAGTAAAATGAAAAGAAACTGAACTTAAGGATTAAACAACAAAGATGAGATAAAGCTGAGAAGATACACAAAAAGGAAAGAAGAAAAACATGCAAAAATATATACAGGATGGCTGAGATGATTGTGTTAATATATTCTATTAGTTTTTTTAAGAGAACAGCTAATGTTTAGAGTTTTCACCTTAACTAACACTGTAGGCTGATATCTACAATTTAAGCAACTACGTTGCAGACAGCAATGTGTAATACAAAACCCATGGCTGAACACCTGTCACCTTGGTCTTCTAAATGTGTACTGTTTCTAATGTCATATCAGTCATTATGCTCTCTTTAAAATCAAGTTTAAAAAAATAAGAAAAAATAAGATTTCTTGAGAGCAAGCATTAATATCCAATTATTTGTCCAATCTTGCATAACTGTAAATGATAATCTGAGCAACAGATTTGACAACAAAAATAGATAATATGATAAACAGTGTTAACTATCTATTTCTGTTTTGAAAATCTGTGACATATGTATTCTATGTTATCCTGTCTCTGTCTTTTTCTATTTCTTTTTGCTTGTTTTTATTCTTCAAAATAAAATAAAATTGAATTAAAAATTGTATTGATGTAAATTTCTTTTTAAAGAGAATAAAAAGGAAAAATATTAAAAACAATACAGAACTTCACTAAACAAAATAATAGGGATTCAACAATGATTAGTATATTGCATACTGTTGTCTTCAAATTAGTTGTTCAGTTTAGCAGATATAATCATGCAAAATTGGTCAAAATTAAAAGGAACAGAGAAAAAAATAACCATTAACTCTTCCTTGCAACAGACCAGCAGGAATCAGCAGCACAATTGTCCAAGCTGTCCTGAGTATATACATACCTAGTTTACTTTCACCTCCTTTTTCTTTGTTTTCTCTTTTCCCTCAACTCAGTTCTTCCTTCCTTTTGAATAAATTTTTCTTTCACACTATCTTTTTCACAAAAAAATGGACCTTTATTTATACTTTTGCAAACTTAGTAACACATGACACAAGGTTGCCTAGCAACTAATATCTGACTTTAACCAGACAGGATGTTTGTCTCAGGACTAAGGTAGCTTTTTTGCCTTAGGCACTGAGGCCTAGTCCCACCTACACACATTTGATCAATTTCCTACCTTCCATGGCTCCCAACATATCCCCTTTTTTGTTTTACTTTGTCAGAGATAGATGCTCCTTTGCAATTAGAGAAGCTGCATTTGGAGAAGTCTTTAGAAGACCTTTTCATACTTTATTCCAGTCCAAAGATTGTAGGTGCTTGAATTCAGCAAAATAATCCAATATCTACTGTACATTTCAGATTTTATTTTTCTTTCATGTTCTTACACAGGGGAGACAAGGAGCTATTTACACGTGCAGGTCTGTTTTACTTCACTTACGAGCATGATTTCTAGTTAAATCTATTCACCTTTTAAAAGTCTCTTTTATCTTTTTTATAGGTGAATAAAATAACTATATCTCTCTCGTATAAAAACTACCACAACTTTTTCATCCATTCCTCAGCTGATGAACATTTGTATTGTTTGCAAAATTTAACGATGACAAATTGTGCTGCTAAAAACATAGGTACACTTGGTTCGCTGTGGTATGATGTTTTCAGTTCTTCTGGTAAAATACCCAGTATGGGCATAGCTGGAGACCTCCATGACTAGCCTTTTGAATCTCCACACTAATTTCAGTGGTTGTTGCACCAGTCTACATTCCAACCAACAGTAGAGTAGGATTCCTTATTCCCCACATCCCCTCTAGCATTTTAAATATCTTTTGGTCACGTTTCTAAAGTTGCATTAGTAATGTCGAGTCGGATATATTAATTTTTACTATCCAAACCTGTCTAAACAATTATGATGGTGATATCTTCTAGCACTTTCAAATTTAACTTCTTCATACCTGAATTGAAGGTAACAGTCCTCACCCTACTTCCATCAGTTCCATTTTCAGTGGTTCCTGTCTTGATGTATGGGACCACTAACCAGCCAGAAATCTTAGTGTTATTCTTGATTCTCTCCTTACTTTACACAAGTAAAACCAAATTTATCTGTAAAAGTGTTTGAGTCCTTCCATTTCTCTCCAGTTCTACTATCATAACCATTATACTCCTTATATACTAACACCCAAAATATTCTAGATTGCTTTAACTATCTAGCCATATCTGTTCCCCAATATCAAGTTACTTTGATATGCAGCAGAGAATGTTTTAAATCATGTTGTCCTGTCCATTTGTTTAAATCTTTACTGGCTTTCTAAGACTCTTACAATAAAAACAAACTTCCCTCACAAAATCCCTAAGGTTTTGAGTGCTCTGACTCCTTCTGTGTATGTGCCTAGGTTTTTCTTACACATTCTTGCTTTATTTCATTTTTATTAGTAACACTAATTATTCTTATCAAGAGTAGTTGGCATATGTACATGACACATCTTAATTCTTTATTCTCTTTTTGTGACTTTTAGTGCATGTTTTGGGGGCATAGTGATTACATTCACTGTAAGGCAAGCACATTTCAATTTTTCCCCTTCCTTCTACCCTTACATTATATTTTTCTGGCACCAGATTCATTTACAGTCTGAAAACTAGTATTACTAAGTTATAATGATGAATGTGATCACATCATGTGCAGGAAAATGAGGTAATTGTGTTAAATGAAATTAGCTAGATAAATACAAGTATTCCATGTTTTCTCTCATATATTAAGGAAGCAAAAGGGGAAGAGATGAAAAAATAAAAAGAGGGTGGAAAGGCATACATGACCAAAGCATGACACATTTATAGAGGGAAACATCACAGGGAATCTCATTCATTTGTATAATTAACATGCATTAATTATAATAATAAAAATTATTTAAAGAAAATTAATAACGATTCAAATAAAAATTAACTCCTAGAAAATTATTGGTAGGAGGTATAACTTTTGATTTTGGCTTCATATTTTAAATTATATAGGGTGTATGGCAGCAAATACTTAATTGTCAATTCCAAGTCATACTGAGTATCAACTTGTTAGCCCTTTGTATCCTTATTTTCCCAGCTTTAATTTGCACCAAAATAAGGCTAATTTATATCTTTTTTTTACAATTAAATAACTATTAGGTAATTTTAAGTGACTTTTAAAGAATATATGTATTTTATTTATCATTACATATTTATAGGACACTGCTAACATTTCAGTACCTGTATATAACAAATATTGAACAAAACCACATGAGTAGTATTTCCATCCCTTATCATTTTATCGGATTGGTCAACTTCAAACTTCTCTCTTCTAGTCATTCATGAAATATATAATAGTTCATTGTGAACTATAGTCACCCCACTGTGCTATAGAACAGTAGAACTCATCCTTTTATGCAAATGTGTCTGGACTGGGTATTAGTTATCCAAATTCCCACTATCCCCTCTGCCTCTCTTTCTAGCCTATAGAAATCACTATTCTACATTCATATCAATATATGAGAGAAAATATATACTATTTGTCTTCCTGTATCTGAATTATTTCACTTAATCAAACAGCCTCCACTGCCACCAATTTAATTCAAAATTACAGAATGTAATTTTTATGAATAAATAATATTCTACTATATATATTAGCTATATTTCCTTTATCAATTCATTCACTGATAAAGTCCATGTCTTATTTGTTATGAATCATACCACCACACACATCAGTGTACATGATGTCTTTGGCATGCTGAACTCATTTGGGCATATACCCACCATTGCAATAGCTGCATCTGTTTTTAGTTTTTAAGACACTCCATAACAGCTATACAAATTTCCTTCTCCATCAACAGTGTACAAAGATTTCATTATCTCCACATTCTGCCCGGCATTTTTTTCTTTTGTTAGTAAAACAGCTCTTCTGAATTGGGAATTTCATACCTTTGATTTGCATTTTTCTGTTGGGCAGTAATGTTGCACATTTTTCTCTATATCTGTTGGCCATTTGAACAAAGACCAGGTTGAAAAAAATACTAAAACAAAATACTTGGAGAAGTTCTTTCAATAGGGGAAATTTCTATTTCTATTTTACATAATAAAACTATAAAATACACAAACTGATGAAACTGGTTATAAACACAAAACTTCATAAATAAACTCCTCTGTAATAACAATAACAAGGTAAGTAATGTGTGAAGTTACATTCCTATAATTCCTACACTCTTGAAAACTGAGGCTAGAGGATCACAAGATTGAGACCAGCCCTGAGTAGTTTCTGAGACCCTGTTTCTGAAAAACAAGGGGGGATCTTGGGGTGTTACGCAGTTCAGTCTGCAAAAGTAATATAAATAAATAAACAAGAGAGTTAAAATTCTCAACAACAAAGTTTCTTCCTCTGCTGACACAACTCTACATGGCACACACTAGACATTCAGGAAACACTGCACCATACTGACTAGAAAAAGCACAGGATAGAATCTCTCTGAGAGTTATTCATTCCTCCTAATGATCGCTAATTCACTTTCCTTTAATGAGGTAATGTATCCAGATATCTTTACCTAAAACTAAAGAAATTTCTGTGAGATCTAAGTAATTATCCTTGTCAATTTCCACTTTTAATGAGCAAACTTACATATGATGTAGGTGCTTTCATATGACACCAGAAACTCAGATGACCCAGAAAATCAATCCTGCAACATCTGCCTAGATTGTTGCTCCATTCCTCATACCCTTACAAAACCCCCAATCTGTCACCCTATGTGAGTTCTCTCTTGCAAAATATCTGCTGTCTTCCTGACAGAGTTTTCTGATATGGATTAATGCTTCCTATTCTGATTTTGCTAAATTCTTTTAGCATGTGCATCATAGCCCTATATGTGCTGCCTCACATGGTATTCACAGCCTTAGAAAAGGGAATGCAGACCAAATACTTCAGGGAGAAAAATTCAAAGACTACAAAACATGGAAAGTCTTCAAATAAATTTACAGTGTAAGACAAATCTATGTTAAGGATGCAAACTACTAATAATCTTCTCCTAACCAAAATGACAGAAGCCTTGCCCTAGTTTGCATAGCTCATTATTACTCCCACCATAGAACTCTTTAGGTACTCCTTGTTAAACCATACTTCAAAGGCTCAGGCATCATTTTTCCTGATGAGGAAAAACTGAAACATTCCATGAAGAGATTGGCAGTTTCACATTGACAAAAACTAAAGCCCAACTATGACTCTATGATCTAGTGTGCCACCCTTCCTACTTTCTTCCCCGTACAACTCCAGTAACCTCCTAGGACCATGGTCAGATTATTCTGTTCTGAAATCCAGCAGTGATTTTTCACCAGAAGGCCTACACCTGGCATTCTACCAGTTAATGTCAGATTCTCCCAGGCTGAGTGCTCAGCACCTATTTCTACTGATCCTCTCCTATGCCTGTCTCCCACATGTGTTTTCATAGCCTTCTAGATGTGCCTTCTTTTTGCTGGCAAAATTGCTTTACTTCTCAGGCTAGACCCTTAAGTTTCACTCTCTAAGATCTGGCTGGTCACAGTGCCAGCCAAACCTCAGACTGGCACTAACTAGAATAATTTATGTAGATTTGCAAGGAAGAGAGGCATGCTTATTTATTTGTTTGTTTGTTTGTTTATTTTTGTGTCTCAGGCTACCTAAAGGGCAGGTCTGGTAAGGCAGGTGGAGCTCAGGATCAAACCACGGTATCCTGCTCTTGACTGCCTTTGCATGAGCAGGCACTTAAACAACTGAGCTAAGGGAAGGCACCCCAAGAGGCATGTTTAAAATACAAAGATATGGCTTTGTTTTCATTTTTTTTTATTTCTATATAAACTAAAAATCAATGTTTGGCCTCTCATCCAAGTGAGAGGATATAGGAAAGCATACAAAATGTAGTTTTTAAAATTATAAACAAAATATAAGTCCCAATGAAATCTTTGAGCAAAATTTTTTTCAGGAATAAGAAGTAAACAAGGAAAACATATTGAAATAATAACATAGGGGCCAGGGATATAGCTCAGTAGTACAGTACCTTCCTGGAAAGCACAAGGTTCTGTTTTCAATTCCTGGTACAAAAATAAAAAAAAAATAAAAAATAACAAAACTATAGAAGATTTCAACGAGTTCACCTTGTAATTCGATACAAAGATGCATTGGAGAAATGAGTAGCAAATTGGAACAATTAGTTGCCTCAGTTCCTAGGGAGATGAAAATCCAAATAATTACTAATTCACATTAAAACGCACCTTCCAAGAGAACGGGGTCATGTATTGTCACCGATGAAGATGTCTTAAGTCAAATTGCCATATACAATGGATAAATTGCCAGAGATTGATGAAGTATAACCTAATAATTTGGAAAGAAATCCTAATTAAAATTAGTAAATTCTTGGCTCAAATTCATTATTTTCTGTGATTAAACATGATACGATATAACCAGGACTGATAGATTTAAAATTTGACTTGTCCTTAAAGACTCAATATGGGTTTCTAGAATCTCATTCCTGGAAGATTCACCTTGATATCGAAAAAGCTGAGTCAGAAACTGAAGAAAGACCCTAAGGCAGTGATGGTGAACTTTTTAGCAATGAGTGTCCAAACAACAACCTCAAAGCCCCTCATTTACTTATTGCAAAGTTACAACACTACAAATAAACCTGAATATGAGGTCTTAGTTTAGAAAAAATCATATGCTAACAACTTTTATTTTAAAACAAAAACAAATAATGCAGGTCCTACAGGCTTGCTGTCATTATCGTAGGGTATGAAACATGTTACACTTAGTATAGAACTAAACCCTGACCCAATAAAAGCCTACACAATAATTACGAAGGAGACCACATGACTTCTAGGATATAAAGAGAAGTGCTTAGCATATGAGAATGACCTCTACAGGTACCTCTCACAATCATATATTGCTTACCTGGACTCAGAGAATATTCTCAAGTAAGCCCAACATCCACTTCTAGGACATGGCCACTAACTCTCAGGCAGTTTATATCTTCTATAGTGGCTAGCTCACTCTGGTTTCTCTTCAGATCGTATAAATCTTTCGCCTTTTACTTTGGTCCCAACTTAGATCAAGCATCAAAACACAGTCCCTTGGCAATAATTTATGCATAAGTCCCTCATCACAACTTTTCCTTCCAGGACTCACAACACCTTAAGTATTTTACCTGAACATTGAGGGTATTTCATTGAGCCTAACATACATTCCAGCATACCATTCTCCATAACACTCCCCACCAGTCTAACATTATTACCACTACTATCACACACTGCAGCAGCAAAGCAGCACATCAAATTTGCCAAGGTTTAGTCACTGCAATTAAAGCATGATTCCCGATCCAGATAAGAGCCAGTATAAAACTGTGACCAGTACACAGCATTAAATCATGACTGAAAGGTTTCATTAAGTAAGATGAAGCTCTTTGTTTCCTTAGTTAGATCATCCAACCCCATATTCTAAAGCCTCTTCAATCATGTTTCATTTTAAGAAAACTATTAAGTTTGTAATATTTTCTTCTTATGAATATGTATTAACTACCCATTGCAATGTAGTAAAGTATGATATTTCATTGCATGCATACAGCACACATCGATCAAATTAGCCACCCTTCAGTCATCCTCTCTCTGCCCAGCCTCACTTCTGCTCCCTCCACCCACTTCTCCATAAAATGATTTACTTCTTTTCACAATAATATTTTTTTTATTTTATTGAAGAACAAATAGCAATGAGACAGTTTCAAATCAAATTAGTAGGACAGATTCAACAAATAATTCATTGCACATTGTTTTCGTAGTGGCTTTTTGTTGTACAAAGTGCATACATGATACTTTATCTACAAACACTATTAGAGAAAATGCTTCTAATCAATGAATTAAGAGGATGTAGCCATATATTTATTTTTTTTCCTTTCATTTTATTGAAGTACAAATGTCACTCAGACAGTTTCAAAACACCTTAACAATACAGATCCGATAAATTAATACATTGCAAACTGTTTGCACAATTCTATGAGAAAAAAGGTTTGCACTAATAGTGTTTGGACAGAATATCCTGTCTGCTTCTTGTACTATGGATAACCACTAGGAAGATAACCATGTAAAACGTATTAATTATTGAAAGTGTACTATAATTAGGCTTTGAAAAAATATAAATATATGTCCAGCAGAAAAGTATAAAAATGAAGTATACATCGTGAGCCCATAATATTAAGCTGAGCTGTAAATGGCTATGGTCGACAATTTCTTTGAGTAACTCACTATGGTTGTAGAATGCTGGACTGTGTTGGATTGTGGTGTCGAGTTCAAGCACCTAAGTTAGTTGAATGTCAATGGAGTGCCCACTTTTGACAGGTGTAGACAAAGGAAGGGGTGTAGAAAGAAAAAATCGTGATGTGTGTGTATAGACAGTACAGTTGGGATAGATAACGCTGTGCTTCTACATAATTCTATGAGAGGCAAGATCTGCACTATAGTGGTTGGACAGGATATTATATTTTTTCTCATAGAATTGTGCAAAGTATTGCATATTTATCCTAACTGTACTGTTTATACAGACACAGAATGGTGCTTCCTTTGTATCCCTCTTTTTTTATTAGTCCTGTCAAAGATAGGTATTCTATTGTCATTAAATTATTATAGGTGCTTGAATTCAGTGAACCAATCCAACACAGTCCAGCAGTCCACAGTAGCAGTAGGTTATCTGGAGTAGTTGTTGACTAGAGCCATTTACAGCTCAGCATATTATTATGGCTTTATTTTATATAGCTCGATTTTATACTTTTCTGCTCAATGGTTAAGACCAAGATAAAGCAAGATCCATATAATAAAAAATGTAACTTTTGTATCTGATGAGGACAGTCAAGTCCCATCAGGGTTCATCCTGTAAGCCCTGACCCTACTTTGTAGATACTTTCTTGGTGTCAGCCATGTGGATGAGTCATGGCCATTGCTTGACCAGTTAGCTCTCTGTGAGAGCCTGAGAGAAAGTTTTTTCTCCACGGGACTATCCTTAGGCATACTATAGATCATCAATCACATTCCTCTGTGAATCCATAATTTCTTCAATCAGAAAATTTGGGGCACAATTGAGTTCCATGAAATTACAGTACAGGTTCTGAGTCTTCACTGACCTTGAAATACTAAGGCCAAAATGTTGGCTGACCTTGTAGCCCTTTCATTTCTCCAATTTTTAATCCGAAAATTTAGGTTGTTAACAATACAGAAGATAAGCTGATTAGTACCTTGCAACATACGCAGATCAGTTTACCCTATCAATCTAAATTCTTTTCAGTTGTTATACCTTTCTATTTGTATTTCTCCTTTTAATATCTTATACTAGGGAGACTATACGATATTCCCACATGTGTGTCTGCTTTCTTTCACTTATTAGTATATGTTCAAGTGGCATCCACTTCAATATAAATGCTTCAAGTTTATCATTCTTTGTAGCTGAGTAACACTCCATTGTATAAAAATACCATATTTTTTCAACCATTCCTCATGTGATGGGCATCGTGGTTGTTTTCAAGATTTTGCTATCACAAATTGTGCTGTTCTAACCATATGTAAACTTATATCACTATGATATGATGTTTTCCATTCCTTGGGAAAAATTCCCAGTAGGAGGATAGCTGGCTTGAGTGGGATTTCTAGTCCAACTCTTTTGAGGAGTCTCCACACTGATCTCCACAATGGTTGTACCAGTCTACATTCCCACCAGTAGTGGAGAAGTGTTCCCTTTACCCCACATCCTCTCCAACATTGTTTGTTGGTTAATTTCTTTATGATAGCCATTATTTCTGGAGTGAGATGGTATCTCGCATTTCATGGATGGCTAGTGATGTGAAGCATATATATTCATTTCTTTAATTTCGTCCTCTGAGTAGTATGTATTCGTGTCAGATGTCAATTTCTGGATTGGGTCTTTAACGTTGATGGGCCTAATGTATCTTTGTTCTTTATAAATTCTAGAGAGCAGACCTTTGTCTGAGTGCTTATTAGCTAAGATATTTTTGAAATTTGTGAGTTGTCTTTTGACTTCGTTTACTTTTTTCCTTTGCAGAAACTTCTCAATAAGAGTTGGCCCCAGTTGTTAATGCGTTCAAGTGTTTCCCGTGCAAATATATGATTGTTCATGAACTGTTTGCCTACCCCTATGTCTTCAAAAATTCCTCCTGTTTTGTTTTGCAGATTGAATGTTTCTATTTTAAAGTTTGGATCTTTAATCCATTTTGACTTTAGCCTAGGGCATGCTAATAGACCTGGGTCCAATTTTAGTTTTCATCGTGTAGAAAGCCAGTTTTTCCAGCACCATTTGTTAAAGAGGTTATTTCTCTTCAAGTAAGTGTGTTTGGCCCCTTTATCGAAGATCAGGTGGCTGAGTGTGTTCACAGAGGCCTCTGCAAATTCTAGTGTATTCTATTGTTCCTCAGGTATTTTTCATTGCCAATACTATGTTGATTTTATCGAAGTTGCTTTCTAATATAATTTCAAGTCAGGAATTCTGATGCCTCCTGACTTGTCTTTGTTGACCAAGATTGCCTTTGCTATTCTAGGTCTCTTCTTGTTCCACATAAACTTTAGGAACAAATTCTCTAGGTCTGTGAGGTATGTTGGTGGTGTTTGATAGGGATTACATTAAATCTGTACAACAGATTTTGGAATATTCCCGTCTTCGTGATTTTGGTTCTTCCTATTCAGGAGCAGGGAATATCTTTCCATTTTCTGAAATCCTCTATGATCTCTTTACTTAAGGTGCTGTCATTTTCAGTGAAAAGATCTTTGACTTCTTTCATTAAGTGAATTCCAATGTATTTCATTTTCTGTGGTGTTATGGTAAAAAGTATTGTTTCTATAGTTTCCATTTCAGTGTGTTTGCGATCTGTGTAGAGGAATGCTATTGGCTTTTGAATACTGACTTGGTATCCTGCTATGGTACCTAATTTCTGTATCAATTCTAGTAGCTTCTTAGTGGAGTTTTCTGGATCTTCCAAGTAAAGTATCATGTCATTTGCAAATAGTAATAATTTAACTTCTTTACCTATTCTTATTCTTTTATTTCTTCCTCTAGCTTAATGGCTGTAGCTAATAATTCCAAAACTATATTCAATATGAAATGTGATAGAGGACATTGTTGTCTTGTACCAGATCAAAGAGTAAAAGATTTCAGTTTTTCCCCATTTAGAATTATATTGGCCATTGGGTTCTCATAGATGGCTTTTATCAAATGGAAGTAGAGGCCTTCTATTTTAATTTTCTGTAGGACTTTGAAAATGAATGAGTGTTCAACTTTGTCAAAAGCTTTTTCTACATCAATTGAGATGATCATGTAGTTTTTAGATTTCATTCTTCTAATATAATGTATTACATTTATAGATTTTCTAATATTGAACCATCCTTGCATCCCTGGGATGAATCCTAACTGGTCATGGTGTAGGATCTTCTTGATGATTTGCTGTATTCTGTTTGCTAGGGTTTTTTTGAGGATTTTTGTATCTATGTTCATTAAGGAGAAGGATTTTTGTATCTGTGTTCATGATGGAGAATGGCCTGTAGCTCTTTTTTAGTTGTGTATAATACGTTCTCTAGGAATGATTTTGTGAGGAGTGCTTACTTTTAAATTGCATTGAAGAGTTTGCGGAGTGTTGAAATTATATCTTCTACAAGTTTCTTGTAGAATTCAGCTGTGAATCCATGAGGACTTGGACTTTTCTGTGTCGGCAGGCTTTTTATTATGTTTCATATTTCATTGGTTACTTTGGGGTTATTGAGAGTTGTTATATATTCTTGATTCAGTTTTGATAATTTGTACCTTTCCAGGAATCTGTCCATTTCTTCTGTGTCTTCTATTATGTAAGGGTAAAGATTCTCCAAGTAGCTATTGATGATCTTCTGAATTTCCACCGGGTTGGTGGTAATTTCATGCTTTTCATTCCTTATTGCTTATATTTGAATGTTTTCTTCCCTCCCTTTGATGAGTTTACCTAGGGGCTTATCAATTTTATTTAGTCTTTCAGAGAACCAGCTTTTTTGTTCATTGATTCTTTGAACTGCTTTCTTCATCTCAACTGAATTAATTTCTGCTTGAACTGCCTCTGGGCTCTGGTTTTGGTTTGCTCTTTCTTTTCTAGATGTCAGAGGTAAAGCATTAGGGTGATTATTTGTTCCTGTTCTGTTTTCCTAATGTATGAGTTCATAGCTATGGTTCTCCATCTGAGAACTGCTTTCTTTGCATCCCATAAACTCCATTAATTTGTGGTTGACTTCGTTGAATTGTAGATATTGTTGAATTTCTTGTTTAATTTCATCTGTGACAGATAGGTTGCTGAGTAAGGCGCTGTGTAATTTCCATGTATTTAGGGTTTTTTCTCTGGTTTCTGTTGAGATTTATTTCCCGTTTAATTGCACTATGGTCAGATAATAAGCATGGGATAATTTCTGTTTTCTTGGATATATTTAAGCATGACCTATGGACTAGTATGTTGTCTATTTTAGAAAACGACCCAGGTGCAGCTGAAGAACACTCTGCATATGTGCACCATGTCCATTTGTTCCAAACTCTGGTTCAGTTCTGCTACTTTTGTGCTAATTTTTTGTCTGGTTGACCTATCTTCTTGAGATAAGGGGGTGTTAAGGTCTCCTGTTAAAGTTGTGGTCTTGGATATTAGATTTTTCATGTCCATTAAGATTTCTCATATATAGTAGGTTGCTCCTTTATTTGGTGCATAGATTACGAGTGTTACCTCTTCCTCTTGAATTTTTCATCTAACCTTCTTTATTTCATTTGATCCTTCTTGGTTTGAAGTTGCGACTGTCTGAAAACAGAATTGCTACCCTTGCTTTTTTCTGAAGTGCTGGGATATGTAGTACCCTTTGACTTTAAGCCTATGAATGTCTTTTTGAGATAAGTGTGTTTCTTGTATACAGCATATTGTTGGGTTTTGTTTCCTAATTTCTCTTAAATGGTGAATTGAGTCCATTTACATTGATGCTTATAATTGAAATGTGTTTACTTATGATTGCCATGTTATTTACCTATTATTGTTTACTCCTATTTGTCCCATGTTTAATTGTTTGCCCTATTTAGTGGATTCCTTTTATTCTCATTCATGGAGTTTTGGTCATTATGGTCCTCTCTAGAACATCTTTCATTAGCCTGTGTTGGGAAGGCTTTGTCATCATGAAATTCTTCAGTTGTTCTTTGTCATGGAAGTATTTCACTTCTCCATCAAACTTGAAAGAGAGTTTTGCAGGGTATAATAGTCTGGGTTGGAATTTGTTTTCATAGAGGACTTGAAGTACTCTGCTCCATGCTTTCCTTGCCTTCATGGTTTCTGAAGAGATGTAGGCTATAATTCTGATGGGTTTTCCTTTGAATGTGATCTGCTTCTTTTCTCTAACAGCTTTCAATATGATTCTTGTGTTGGATTTCTAGGATCTTGACTATTATATGTCTCGGTGTATTTTTAGTTGGGTTGAAGTTATTTGGCATACTGTACACTTTGATTGCCTGAATGTTAGATTGTTTCCTCATATTTTGAAGTTTTCTGCTATTACTTCTCCCCATATTCTTTTATAACATTTGTATTGACTCCTTTCATATTAATGCCTATTAGTCTCACATTGTTCCTCTTGGGATTGTCTTGCAGGTGATGGATTATTTTTTCCTGAATCCTAGTTTTTGGTTTTTTTTTTTTAAGAAATCCTTTCTCACCTCTTCACCAGCTGCACCAGCATCTTTGAGATCTGAAACTCTGTCTTTGCCTTCACTCAAATGGTTTTTTAGACTCGTGATTGAGATTTTTAAGTTCTTCTATATCTCTTTGTCTTTTCTTTATGTGATCTATTTCTTTCCTGTGTTGCTCATTCAAAGAATCTGTCATATTTCTAATCCCTATTCTTTCATCAATGTCTTCTTTAGAGGTAGCTATTAATTCTTTTATTGCAGTTTCTTCTAAATTGGGTTTACTCCATATATTTCCGGAATTGATTCTCTACTTCTGATGCTATGATTTCAAATATTTCATTTTTTTATTTCAGAAATTATTTATTCTCTGAATTCCTATTTACCTTTCTGCTATTGTTTCTTTGCTTGCAACACTGTTAATTCATAAGTTTCCACTGAACTAGTGTTCTCTGCACATGCTCTGGGTGGGAATTGGGTTTCCCCCATACCTTTCTGGATTTGATTCATTACTTCAGATGCTATGTACTCAAAAAAAATTTTTTTTGTATTTCAGGTATTAATTCTGGTCTGAGCTTCTCTGGTGTTGTTTCCTTGCTTCTGCCTCTGTTAATTCATTCATTTCCACTGAGCTAATATCCTCTGCACTTATCATGGGTGGGCTTGAGGCCTGAAATTGCATTTTTCTCCTTGTCTTTGTCATTTTGGGTAGCACTGACCTCTGACCTTTGTTGTAGAGCTTTGGTGCAGTTAAAACCATAGCATGTAATGATATTTGGATGCCGATCTATTAAGTTTGAATTTATCCAGTTATGCCTGGCCTGGATCTAGCTGTGTGTTCATCTCCTTTTTGCTGCAGCGCTTCTGGCACAACTGTTGAGCCTGTGGCTCTCCTCTCTTGTGCCCATGATCCGGAGAGCACTGGCTTGTGCCAAAGCTCTCCCACACACTCACAGGGCCATGCTTGGCTGGATCAGGGCCCAGAAATGTCAAAAAATTCTCACTTGCTTGGCGGGCTTTGGGATGTAAGCTCCGGGGAGTGGTACCACCAGGGTTGTATCGGGTACAAGACAGTTTCAGAAATTCTTACTTTCTTGGAGGTCTTGGGGGCGGGGGCTCCTGAGGGCTCTCTCTTCCAGAGGCACAGGGAGAAGCCAGAAGTTCTTCCACACACTCACTGAGAGGGCTGGGGTTGGATCAGGCCAAGAGTGACTCAGAAGTTCTCACTCGCTCAACAGGCCTGGGGGTAGGGGCTCCAGGGAGTTCCAGGGCCACGGGTGCACAGTAGAGAGTCTCATTCATGTAGTTGCCTGAGTTTTGCTCTCTGGGTCTCTCGCTGTTTGCGTGGGGGAAAAAAGTTGAAGTGTTAAATAGTTATGAAAATATTCCTAGATGAAGTGAATAATTATGGGACATATGTATTATGCAGCCCTAGTGTATGTGTAACAAATTGGTAGGTTCTTTCAGTCCTGATTAGGTAGAATCCCAGTGAAGGATCCATATGTAAGACTTTCTATTAACAGAATAGCTTTGAACTATTGCCAGAGCTGAGAGCATATATGGAAGTCTCAATCTTTGCAGTGACTAGAAATGAACCGATTTATCCATAAATCTATTTGGTCTTCTCAGGCAGCAAGAAATTTGAAGCATAAGTAATTAACATAGTCTTTGGTAGATAATGGACAATCAATAATGTTTTTAAAATATATTGATTATGTACTTAGTTTTTAAGAACACATGTGCACAAGAATTTTAAAAGGATAATTTGATTGTTTATCTAAAATGTCACATTATTCTTCTGAATTGTTTCAGTAACAAACATCTTGGAAAATTACTGATATTGCACAGGAGAGATTGGGATGCCCTCTCAGCCTTGGCCTTCATTAACAAATCAAAACAAGATTCACAAGTTACAACAGAAGAATTATAGTGATTGAAAAACTGATGCATGAGAGTTTGGCCACAAAATATAATCCCATTTTCCTAGAGGGAAGTGCAAGCCATGATAAATTCCACTTTCTCCTCTGTTAATCATTATATTATTTTGAAACTGTGCCCAGAAATGCATTTGTGTGGGAGAGATGGAAAGGCATCAAAATTCTATTAAAAAAAAAAAAAAAGTTTTCTCTATTTTTAAAATTCTACTGAAACATAAAATAGACATGTCCCATTTGAATTGTTCCCTTTGGATTAATCCCAAACTCATTTGTGTCCTCAGGCAAAGTGACAACACTGTTTAGCAGAACACCTAGGCAGTAGTTGGAGGTGCGAGCCAAGGGCAGGTTTCTTACCAGAGACTAGAAATTGCCTTTTACCTCCTTTCATGTTTATTTCTAAACCATGCCTGTTATTTTTACCCACATACCTTACCTACCTTTCATTCATATTTCCTTCCTTTTTGATGTACTTCTTGCATTGAACATTGGGAACATGTGGTTTAATAGATATACTAAGCTATGACCTCCCACAGTAAACCCAAAACAAATCAAAACTATATATAGTGTCTGTTTCATCCATGTTTACATTAAACTTTTTGCTTTTTTTGATTATTACTTCCTTTGTAAAAATTTGTGCATGTCTGCCATAAATCTAGATTTATAAAAAACATCGCCAGTAAAGTGATTTTTAAACTAATAAAGTATCCCTAGAAAAAACAAAGTTTAAATAAAACTCAAAACAACATATATAAGAGGATTTGAAAACCACAAGAATGAATTTAAATAATGATGAGTAATGAATTTCCACTTAAGTTCAGTTTTAAAATTGCATTTAGGACCAGGGCCATAACTCAGTTGCCTACCAGGCAACTTCAAGGACTTGAGTTCCATTTCCAGTACCGAAAATAAAATTGAATTTAGCTAAAAAGAAACTCATGTCTATGTATAGGCATTTAAATTATTATGCAAGATTACCTACTTACTTTACTTACTTTTCTGAGGACAACATAGAGGTGTAATTCTAGGGAGATGCTCTCCTCCAACCCTCTGGAGTTTCAACGGGGTGCACTGAGACAGCAATTGAGGCAGGGTGTGGTAGTGCACACCTGTAATCCCATCACTTGGGAGGCTGAACACAGGAGGATCACTAGAAGTCCAGTCTACATAGTGAGACCCTGAGGATCCTGTACTAAATACAAAAAAGAGACTGTTTGTGATGCAGTCCACAGGGAGCACATCAAAACAAAGTTATGCTTGAGCTTAACTTTCCCCTCAACATCTCTTAAAGGAGAAAGAACTGGCATATCTGTTAAGAACCTTTACTGTGGTAGCCTCATCATGGCAATACATTTGCATGACTCTATTTGCTTAAGACTCTGCAGATGGTAGAGTGAAAGGATAAAAAATGTTAAATAGAGAGATCGTGTATTCTCATGCCAAAATGGGACTCTTGCTTGAGAAAATGCACTTCAGCTGAGTGGTTACAATGACATCAGTTATATTAGTGTTTCCAAAAGGAGACCTTAATGTTCTAAAAGGGAATAAAATCTGTCCAAATATCTTTTATACCACAAACGACAAAATATAACTATTTCTATGATATGAAATTCTCATGTTTAAAGTGATCATCTTTCAACTGCAAGAATAACCTAAGGGCTGGCCACATAGCTCAGTGGATTAAAGTTCCTGGTTAGGCAGACACAGAAACTAGGGTTCAATCTCCAGTGTGCCATGCTGAGCCTGCTCGTGCGGTGCACTGAGACAGCAATTGAGACTGCTCATGGTGGCATGTACCTGTAATCCTAGTGCTTGGGAAGCTGAAAAATAGGAGGATCACTATGAGTCCAACCTGTGTAGTGAGACCCTATAGACTCTGTACTAAATACATTAATTTTTTAATCAAAAAATAAAATAATGAATAACCTAGTAGACAATATAAATCTAAAGCATTATTACTACATTATAAAATGTCAAGTTGAATATTCTTCAAGAAAAAACGTTGTCATTGTATCACTACTGTTCCCACCCAGTGCTATTAGGAACTTTCAATTAGTTGACCAACAAATTAAAAATTTACTAAGAAGCTGAGAATATGACAAGACTGATTTGTCAGCCAATGAGGGAACTTCGGATTATGTTATGTCTTGATGGTAAATATTTAAATTTTCAGAGTAAAATTGAACTATACACCATGAAAATAGCTCTGAAATACTTCCGAAAAATAGCTTAATGGTTCTATGATCAAGCCAACATATAAATAACAAATACAGATCTAACAACTATGGAAATGAGATCTCAGAATAATATTCTTTAATAATAAGTTAGTACAATGGAGAGATTTTGAATAATTAAAAATTCAAAGCATAAAAAGAAAGAAAACTAGAGCAATGTCCAAGCACAGCTTAGAATTGCATCTCAACCAAGATGCCTTCTGCTATATATATTTACTTATTTTTTGACAAGAAATACAAAGCCCTAAAATTGATTAATTTAGATCTAGCAGAAAGAAGCTATTGAAATGCATAGAGTTTTTCTTTCTATTTTTGCATAGAATCTTTCTAAAGCTATTAGGGCAATCTTTTCATATGCAGCAAATTTTAAATATTTAGAAAAATATACAGCAGCCCAAATGCATCTGCAAGGTCAAGGTAAAATGCCTGAGATATAAAAAATATATATTTTATTCTAAAGTGTGAAAATAATCATATCTTTTCCTTTTTAACCTCCCATACTGGGAAAAATGTGAATATTCCATTCAAAAATCTGGAGCTTTAATAGATGCTTCAAATCAGAGGCTACACCTAAAAGAAGGGATGAAATTCCCTCAGCTCTGAAGTCCCCAAGCTCATATTAACACTCCACTGACCACAATTAATAGCAAAGCCCTGCCTAACCACAAAAAGTTTGGGTAACATGAGAGAAACTGTGGATATGATGCACAGTTACTATCTCTGCCACAGCCCCTCACTAGTTATTTCACCATGGCCAAGCCCCTCTGTATTCTAGTTTCCCTATAAGAGGAATAAGCATACAAAATCACCTACCTCAGGGAGCTAATGTGAGGGTTTAGTAAATAGCATGTCATCTGGACTCACCATGTAGCTCCTGTTCCCCTTTTTTCTCATATATTAATGAAGGCACTGAAAACAGACTTGAGTGCCAAAAGTCCTACTTATTCCCAGGAACTGGCTAAACTTATACGTGCTAGAGTCAATAAGTTCGTATTTATGAGGTTTATATAACCAGACAACAGGCAAACCCATAATAAGATGGGCAGATAGAAATTTATAGTTCTGCTAATTTTCAATTAGAAATCTAGTGGCAGAAAATCTAATGAAAAAAGAACAATTTGAAAACCGGCTAAACCTAGACCTGAATTCTGGCTTTAACACTTAGAAATGGGAGATCTTGGCTATTCCATTTTAGTGCCTTTAGGGGAACCTTTCAGGTATTTCATTTGAACTGTGCCAGGCCAGCATGGGTAAGGTTATTATTTCTCTAGGACAGGCATAGAAAGACTCAAAATGGAGGCAAACAATATCCTATTGGGACTTTAGTCTAATGTTAATGCTTCATTGCTAAGACACCAGCATCCAGAGATATGGTAGCTTGCTCAAGGTGTCAATAACTGGAAATGCCTAAAAAAGAACCTTAGGACATCCACAGAGTCAAACTCAGAATTTAAGTGTAAACCCCAGTCCCAGTGGTTACAACACAGCACTGTGTGCATGATGAAGTTGAAACTCTAGAATTAAATGAAGAAAACTTGAAAGAGGTATATGTTCAGAAATGTGAGAAAGTGTAGTTCAAATTCAGTGAACTTGAACATCAAGCTCCTAGGGAGAAGAACTAGAATTATTGCCATGAAGATTTACTAAGAAGTCATTCTCTTGTCCTCAAGGCTGTTCCTTTTTTCATAACTCTTAAAAAAATCTTGTACATTTAATGGAGTTTTCATTTTTTTCTCTTTTAGTTTTTATTTTATTGAAGTACAAATATCAAGGAGACAGTTTTAAGATACCTTGACAAGATGGATTTGATAAATTAATACAATGCAAACTGTTTCCATAATGTTTTGGTATCATAGAAGTAGCATACATGATATTATACTTACAGATATTATTATAGTGTATGTCTCTTATCAGTAAATTAAGAAAGTATAGCTGTTTGCATATCTTATTTTTATACCTGAATTACATCAAAGATTCAATAATTAATACTTTCTACCTTGTTATTTTCCTAGTGGTTGTCCATAGTACTAGAAGCCTTTTCTGTTTACTTGGCTTTTATCTACTTTATCCATCACCAATCTCCCTTGAGGCAGTGTTTCCCAATGATGCTAAGGATAAATTATGATCTGAGATAACTAAATATGGTTTCTGAAATTCACAGAGGAAGAAGGTTTCATTGGCAGGGAAACAACACTCAATTAAAGCAATGGTGTGGGGCCAATAAGATGGCTCAGTAGAATAAATGCTTCCCTGGCAAGTGCAAGGGCCTGAGTAATCCCTGGTTCTGAAAAGTAAAAGTAATGCTGCCCATGAATGTAGGGTAATATCTTCAAATATGAATAGAAAGAATTAGGTATCACCATTGTATGAGTAGACACATATGTGAGCCTCACCTCTGTCTCAGAGCTCCCAAGTATATTTATCTGAAAGGACTTCTATTTTATTTATATCTTAGAACTTTAGAGATAGAAGTAACCAGAGAGATATAATTCAGCTATAAAATATAAGTATATAGCTACACTCTCTTCATTCACTGATTTGAGACATCTGCTATAATAATGCCTGTAAGTATAACATCATGTATGCACCTTGTACGACACCAAAACATTATGAAAACATTTTGCAATGTATTAATGTATCGAATCTGTCCTGTTAATTTGTCTTGAAACTGTCTCATTGCTAATTGTTCTTCAATAAAAATAATAAAAAAAGAAATTTATAAAAAAAAGAAGTAACCAGAGAGACTTGCTAACCTAATTTTTTCTGTCTGTTTGACTCTCTGTCTGCCTGCCTGCCTATCTGCCTTCCTCCCCTCTGTCTCTCTTTCTCTCTCCTTCTTTGGTAAATGTATATAATACATAATAATTACATTTTTCTTGGGAAAACAGTACATCATTTGTTTTGATTGCTTTTACATATACATTTTAATTGCTTTTATTTCTCTTTCATCATTTTCTATCATCTTTATTTTGCTCTTTATTTATATTTCATCATATGAGAAAAATGTATATTTAACTTTTTGCATTTGATTTATTTCACTTATTACAGTCTTTTAAGATCCATATACTTTCCTGAAAATGACAAAAATCTACATTTCTTTATGGCTATATCATATATCATTTTGTTATACATTTATCCATCAATAGACATATGGACTGCTTCCAAAATTTAGCTCTTATGAATTGTGCTGTTATAAGCATGGTTATGTATGTATTATTACGATGTAATATATTTAGCTCTTTCAGGAAGATACTCAGAAGAATTAAATCTGGGTCCAATGGAACTTCTAATTTAGTTTTTTTTTTTTAATCACCATTTTGATTTCCATAAGACACTTACAAACAAGGATTATGGTGTCCTATTTATTATCACACTCACAGTAAAATGCATTTTCTGTTAGGCCACAATGCTTCAATCCATATTTTACTCTGCAGTAAACAAATTAGGTTCCTGTTGGATAAGACAAGTTTCCTTCAACTTTGGATATTTCTTTAACTTCGTAATAATTACAAACAAAATTCATTAAAGCTGCCTATAGCAGCCAGTCAGAACAATGATTAATTCTCATCAAAATGTTGAATTACTATGACTCTTTCTAGAATTGCTTAAGGGAGAAAAATCAAGTGTGATATCTCACTTTAATGTGAAACTGATTGTATAACAACAGTGAATTTAAAAATAACTCTGCACTGAGGATTCTTTTTTTTTTGCCTGCAAAGGATGAATGTACTAAAATACATCTATGAACTTATGGAAAAGAATAAGCCTACTGGAAGTTGTGTGTGTGTGTGTGTGTGTGTGTGTGTGTGTTTGATTACATGTTTATGGATTGATATGAAAGAAAAGAGATAAGTTGTTTTCAATCTAACTGTGAGGATATAATCATTTTAACTTGTAATAGCGGATCTAAGTACCTAAGTGAATCACTTTCATAAATTCCATGCTTGACAATAATGGAGGAATAAAAGACTCAAACGACAACCAACCAAGACTGTTATGGACATGAAATTAAATGTGCACTTCTTTAAGGCAATGAAATAATAATAAAATTTCTGAATACCAGAAGTAACTTATAAAACTATTTCAGTTATATTATGTTGTATAATGTAAATTATATTTATATATTTCATATAAATTATTATACATACAAATACTAATGAAAAACTGGATTAGATTTTTTCACATTGACAAATTTATATTTATTCTGGGAGAATAAATGAGCACAATATTGCTTATGCACAAACTAAGGAAAATAATAACTACCTGCAGGGTACTCAAGGGGAGTGAATGAAAGTAATGAATATAAAATACATACTCGAATAATCAGCTGATAATGGAAAAAAGGGTTATCCATCAACCTGAAAGGTAGTGCAAAACAGTCCTTAAATCTTTGATATTTCAGAGAATGAGTTTTCTAAACAGTAGCTCAGCAATGTAGCACGTGGACTCAACACATGGTTTCAATGCAAGGCAATTTGTGTCTTCTATGAAATCTTTACCAATAACTCAGGAATTGGCTTCCACCTCAGCTGGCTATTTTTATCTCTCCAAGATTTCAATGAGAATGAAGTCTGCTGTTTCTCTCCTGGAGGAATTTCATTTCTTAGAAGATTTTGGAAAGCATGAAAGTTATTTAAGAACCAAACATATCTACTCTTAAGAGTGGAAGTAATATAGCTTGCAGGAAGATTTCTATAACCCCATCCATTTTCATCCTAGTATCAGGGCAGGGACTAGAATCTTAGATGGATGGGGGTTAAGAAATCCATACACTCTTCTCTGAAACTATTTGTAAGAGTTAATTTTCACCTTGAAAAATGCTGGTTCTGTTTTCTGTGTTCAGAAAGGTTTGATGTCATAATGAATGGCATTTTGGCTTACTTCTCTATCAACTCTTCAAACTCAGTCAGGAAAAGTGAATTGGCAAACAAGCTAATATTACTGGAGAGCAACAAATCAGACCACAATCCTCCTAGGTAAGCTTAAATATAATTTCTACTGGGAGTCCTAGTTCCTACTTAAAATTTAGAAGGGGGAAACACTACTGCTTAAATGACAATGAGTATTCATGTAATGTTGCTTTAAATATAGTATATAAAAGGGACTTGAACTGGTCCTATTCCACTGATAATATCAACTATCTTGGATATCACCCCCTTGCTTGTTAGGAGAGACTAACACATATAAAGTCTGACACTATTTCTTTAGCAGACTTTCATTGATAGGGACCTAAAAATTCAATCTCATTTTGGGATAGGGTGGCAAAAGAACTTGTTGAAGAAAGCCAAAAATCTTTGGTTCTTATTTGAAATAGTATGTAACAATATTATATCTGCAATCTTATATTTCAAGTACCTATATTATTTCTCCTTCATCCTCTTTATTACAACTTGTATGCATTTTAAATAATGTTCCTCTTAGCAACACTTTGGCAATAGCTTTAGGACTCTTCATATTCTATTTCAGCCTAAGCATTCAATCTTTGCCTCAAACAACCAAATGTAAACAGGCAATGTACTTCATGTGAGCAAGTCTTCACAGTGCATTCTATAGGGCTTGAGGATTCTACATGTCTTATAAGATCCTGTTGCTTACATATCTCATTTCTACTTTAATTAAAGCTGTTTAGCTTGTGTTGATTTTATCAATTGAGATTTAGAAGTTATTAGTGCCTCATCTATTTGACAGCTGAAAATGATTACAATGAAAAAATTTACTCATCCCACCCCTACCCTATAGGTACTATTTTGAAGTTATAGCTCGACAACTCATCTCTTTTATATAATGTTTTTGCCAAGCTAACTTTACAAGGCACCTTTAATAGGGTCTATAATCTGTGTAGAAAGAGTATAAAAAGAATGAATTTCTAAGTTCTAAAGCTGATTACTTGAAGTCCAGATTGCTGTTGACATCAGAACTGTGTAATATTTGACCCAAGCACTGGAATGAATAACTGTTTTTGTCACGTACAGTTCCTTATCACTATAGACATCTGGCCTTTGGTTTAGTTTTCTTATGTTATCAACAATGTCTGTGTGAAGTAGTGATGCCTATTTCATCCAAAAGAAAGGGACTTTTATGACAGTTAGGCAACTATCAATACCTGGCATATTGGGGTATAATGAGTACTTGTTGCATTCATGGAATGCTGAAGAGATTTCTTCATAGGATAATTTATTTTATGGTATGAAATGTGAATTGGAGAGTATATTATTCTTCTCAGGCTACAAAGAAGAAAAGAAGCAGGTGAAATAGAAAAAGAAAAGAAACTTTCTCCAGAAAGTCCTTGTTCAAATGAACATGAGCTACCAAGGAAGAAAGAACTGGTTTTCCATTCTTCTAATTCAGTGTTCTAGCATTAAAAGATTGCCATGTAGTTTCTTAAATTAAGCAAATTTTACTTTAAGAAGATACAGACTTGGGTTGAGAATATGAGAACCAAACTATGAGTCTCAAAGGGGTCAGGACACCTCATTCCAGGGGTACTCAATTTAGAAGAATCATATTAAGAAAGGTCAACATATCTGGCCAGAAGAGGGCTGTGAAAAGATGGCATGAAGGTGTGCTCTGAGTTTAAGCAACAGACATCTATGTTGTCATGGTTCGAGAGGCCAGAAGTCTATGATCTACATATTGGCAAATCTGATTTCTCTTTCTGACTAATTTATAGATATATTTGCTATGTTACATTGAATCTTGAGTCCATCTTATATGCACTGTTGATTTAAATAGTTCGTAATTTTTGCCTTTACTTCTTGACTGTCACTTATCTGTTGTAATCTACTACTCTTGCATGTTTCAAAAACTGAAGGTAAATATAAGCATAAAATATATACTGGGACTCAGGAGATAGCTCGGTGGTCCAAGTGCATGCCTGCAAAGTACAAGGACCAGGGTTTGATCCCCACTACTGCAGGCCACATTCCACATGCCCCACGCCACTGAAACCAGCCTGTAATCCCAGCACTGTGGAGGCTGAGACAGAAGGATCACTAAGAGTCAAAGCTATGTAGGGAGAACTTGTACCAAATACATAAATACATTTGCAAATAAATAACAAATATATATATTGAAAATCAGAAAGAATTTTTCTAATGGAAGTATACAGTTATCCTAATGACTATTGCTTCCACTTTGCATTCATGGGTTACTGAAGGAAGACAATAAAATCTTGTCCTTGTATAACACCTCTATGTTACTGAAGATTTTTTGTCACTTCTAGTAGATTATTTGTTATAAAACAATTTCAAAACACAGAGGGGGACTAGCGAGGGAATCCTTAACTCACTACTCCTTGTCTGAAAAAATAACAGAGTGGGAAAAAAGAAAGACACTGTCATTCACAGCTTCAAGCATTTAGAATACCTTTGGGACTCAAGATGGCCCAGAATACAACTAAGCCACAAAAGGCTTTCTTTATGTTCCCTCTTGTTACTCTACTTCAACCATAAGACAAAACACATAGCAATTCCCCAGTTACTCATAGTGCCAAATTAATTTCAACACCAAAATCCCACTCAGCTCTGAAGAATAAGAAACAACATATGCACTCATCGCTGCTGATTAAATCTCAAATGCTGCGTCTTAGAAAGCACCTGCCCTTTAGAAAGCTTAAAGTTCATAGGCCATGTATGCCTTTGATTACTTTCCTTCCAAAGTACCTGAGATTGCCTCTTCCACTTCATCAAAACCTAAAGGAAAAAGGTCGAGAATTTTGACCTCAGTTATATTACCAGAACTCAAACACTTCAGCAGAAATTGAGAAATGACTTTTGCATACCTAAAACAGTTTAGAAAAATGCAGGTATAGCGTGGTTGTGAGCCATTTATAAACGTAATTGATGAGCCATGTGAGGTATGACTAACAAGAGCAAAACTTCAAACTGGCAGAGTTGTTTAGTATTTTGGCAACTATTGGAAATGGGAAGCACAAGACTTTCTATATGTTACATATAGAAAGTACATCCTCAACTTTCCCCTCTGAGAGTTTTGTCTATTAGCATCTTGCATCGGTATAGCATATTGCCAATATTGGCATGCCATGCTCACTAAAGATTAAAATTTACATTAGAATTCACTTTGTATTGCACATTCCCCAAACACTCTTCCCCCCTATCCTAAGGGGCTATTATTTGACTAAGAGTTCAAATTTTTAAAATTCCACACATGAGATCACACATCGATTTGTCTTTCTATTCTTGCCTTGTTTTACTTTATATAATGTCCTCTTGGTTCATCCATGTGACAAATGACAGATTGCTTTTATCTTCTTAAGGATGAATAGTATTCCACAGCATACACACACTACATTTTCTTCATCCATTCATATGTACATAGGTCATTAATCATCAAGGAAATATAGATTATAACCATGATGACATATCACCTTATACCTACTACAATGGCTATTATCAAAACATGGAAGCCAAAAAATCTTGGACAATATTGGAAAAAGAGAAAGCCTTCAAACATTGTTGTCAAAAAATGTAAATTATTAGTAATGGAAAACAGTATGGAAGCTGATTGAAAATCAAATTTATGGGAATAGATGGACACTACCTTAACTTGACAAAAGCCTTCTATGACAACCCAAAAGCTAATATAATCCTAAACTGGGAAAAACTGAAATATTTCACTCTTAAATCAGGTACAAGACAAGATGTCCTCTATCATCCCTCCTATTCAATATAGTTTTGGAATCATTAGCAACAGCCATTAGAAAAGAGGGAGAAATAAAAGGAATAATAATAGGTAAAGAAGAAGTTAAATTATCACTCTGCAGATTACATGACACTTTCCATGGAAGACCCCAAAAATTCCACCAAGAAACTACTATAATTGTTATGGAAATTGAGTAGCATAGCAGGATACAAAGTCAATACTCAAAAGTCAATAGCATTCCTATACAGAGATAACAAACAAACTGAGAGGGAAACTACAGAAACAATACCTTTTATAATAGCACCAAAGAAAATGAAATACTTACTTGGGATTCGCTTAACCAAGAAAGTGAAAGATCTTTTCACAGAAAATTAAAACACCCTAAGAAAATAGATTATAGAAGATTTCAGAAAATGGAAAGCTATTGCATGATCCTGGATAGGAAGAACTAACATCATGACCATGGCCATACTCCCAAACTTCTTGTACAGATTTAATGCAATCCCTATCAAACTGCCAACAACATAGATCCTAGACCTAGAGAAAACATTATTTAAATTTATTTGGAATCACAAAACACTTAGAATAGGAAAGCTAATCTTAACAAACAAAGACAAGGCAGAAGGCATCACAATTCCTGACATGAAATTATACTAAAAAGACACAGTGATAAAATCAACATGGTATTGGCAACAAAATAGACGTGAGTATCAAAGGAATAGATAAGAAGACAAAGAGGTATCTACAAACATACTCAGCAACCTGATCTTTCACAAAGGGGCCAAACAAGCTTACTGGAAGACAAATAGCTTCTTTAACAAATGATGCTGGAAAACCTGGCTTTCTACACACCAAAAACTGTAACTTGACCCAGCTCTATCAACATGCACTAAGTTAAAGTCAAAATGGATTAAAGATCTAACCATTAAAACAGAAACACTCAATCTCCTGGAAGAGAAATTAGGAGGAAGTCTTGAAGATATAGGGGTACGTAAACATTTCATGAACAAACATATATTCGCACGACAAACACTTGAAAGAATCAACAACTTGGATAACCTCTACTTCAGGAGTTTCTTTTTTATTTATGTTTTATTTATTTTTTTTATTTTTTATTTTATTGAAGTATAAATATCACTGAGACAGTTTTAAGACACCTTAACAGGATGGATTTGATAAATCAATACATTGCATACTGTTTTCATAATGTTTTGGTATCATACAAGGTGCATACATGATATCATACTTACAGACATTATTATAGCACATGTCTCTTATCAGTAAATTAAGAGAGTGTAGCTGTTCATGTATCTTATTTTTTATACCTGAATTATACCACAGATTCAATAATTAATACTTTCTACTTTGTTATTTTCCTAGTGGTTGTCCATAGTACTAGAAGTTGACATAACATCCTGTCCAACCACCATTAGTGCAAATCTTGCCACTCATAGGATTACGTAGAAGCATGGCATATTTATCCCAATTGTACTGTCGATACACACATCATGATTCTTGCTTTCTATACCCCTTCCTTTGTCTACACCTGTCAAAGATGGGCAATCCATTGTCATTCAACAAATTTAGGTGCCTGATCTCGACTACACAATCCAACACAGTCCAACATTCCACAACAATAGTGAGTTAACTGAAGAAGGTATCCACCGTAGCCATTTACAGCACAACTTACTATTATGGCCCCACATCTTACACCTCATTTTTATACTTTTTTGCCAGATGGTTAAGACCTAGATAGAGCAAGACCTATATATGAAAACATGTATTTTTGTTTTTGATGAGGTCAGTGAAGTCCTCTCAGGGTTTATCTTGTAATCCTGTACCTTATTCTGTACATCTTCGTCTGTGTCATCCATGTGGATTAGTCATAACCAATGCTTGACCAATTTGCTCTCTGTGAGAGCCTGAGAGAAAGTTTTCTCTCCATGTGACTCTCCCCAGGCACACTGTAGATCATCTATCTCTTTCCTCTGTGGTTGCATAATCTCCCTGATCAGAAAATTTGGAGTTCAACTGAATTTCATGATGTTACAGTGCAGGTTCTTCTATGTCCTGAGTCTTCACTGACCTTGAAAGGCTAGGGCCAAACTGTTGGCTGGCCTCGTGGCTCTTCTATTTCTCTAATTTTGATCTGTGAACTTAGGTTCATCCAGAAGAACAGCTGATTATTACCCTGTAGCATATGCCATTCACTTTGTCTTATCTGACTCAATTGTTTATAGTTGTTGTTGCACATTTGTATTTGTATTTCTTCTTTTCAGTTCTTATACTGAGAAGACTATACAATATTTACACATGTGTGTCTGGTTTATTTCACATATGAATATATGTTCAAGTGGCATCCACTTCAGTATAAATGCTTCAAGTTTGTCATTCTTAATAGCTGAGTAATACTCCATCATATAGAAATACCACATCTTTTTCAACCATTCCTCATGTCATGGACATCTTGGTTGTTTCCAAGATTTTGCTATCACAAACTGTGCTGCTATAAATATAGGTACACATATATCACTATGATATAATGTTTTCAATTCCTCTGGGAAAATTCCTAGTAGAGGGCTTGAAATGGGATTTCTAGTCCTACACTTTTGAGGAGTCTCCACACTGACCTCCACAATGGTTGTACCAGTCTACATACCAACCGGTAGTGGATAAGTATTCCCTTTTCCCCACAACCACTCCAATATTTGTTGTCGGTTGATTTCCTTATGTTAGCCATTCTTTCTGGAGTGAGATGGTATCTCAGTGTTGTTTTAATTTGAATTTCATGAATGGCTAGCAATGTGGATCTTCTGCACATCAAAAGAAACTGTCAACAAAGTAAAAAGATAACCCACAAATTTTGAAAAAAATCCTAATGAATAAGCAATCAGACGAAGGTCTGCTCTCTAGAATATATAAAGAACTAAGGTATATTTGGGCCCTCAAATTTAAAGACCCTATTCAGAAATGGGCACCTGAGATGAATACACGCTTCTCAGAGGATGAAGTTAAGGAAGCAAATAAATATATGAAAAAATCCTCCATATCGCTAGGAATCCATGAAATGCAAATTAAAACAACACTGCAATACCATCTCACTCCAGAAAGAATGGGTTTCATAAGGAATTCAACTAAAAACAAATGTTGGAAAGGTTGTGGGGAAAAGCGAACATTCTTCTTCTGCTGGCGGGAATATAGATTGGTGAACAATTGTGAAGATCAGTGTGGAGACTCTTCAAAAGACTAGGACTGAAAACCCATTCATAACCGGCTATCCCCTTACTGGGAATTTTCCCATAAGAACTGAAAACATTATATCATAGTGGTATATGTGTATCTATGTTTATAGCAGCACAATTTTGATAGCAAAACCTTGGAAACAACCAAGATGCCCATCACATGAGGAATGGTTGAAAAAGATGTGGTATTTCTATATATTGGAGTATTACTCAGCTATAAAGAATGATATTCTTTAAGCATTTTTATTGAAGTTGATGCCACTTGAATATATACTCATAACTGAAATAAACCAGACACTCATATGGAAATATCGTATAGTCTCCCTAGTATAAGAAGTCAAAAGAAGAAGAAATACAAATAATAATGTAATAATTGTATAGGTACACTTTCTTAATTCACTGATTAGAGACATCTGCTACAATAATGTCTGTAAGTATAATATCATGTGTGCACCTTGTATGATACAAAAACTTTATGAAAACTGTTTTCCATATATTAATTTATCAAATCTGTCCTGTTAATTTGCCTTGAAACTGTCTCATTGCTATTTGTTCTTCAATAAACATAAATAAATAAATAAATAAATAAATAAATAAATAAATAAATAAATAAATAAAAATTTATGGCCAGATTCCAGCAGACAAGAGTAGCCAGAGTTGGAATAAAGTCACTTTCAGTGGAATAAAGCCATGTGAACTTTGATGGGGGCCTAAAAACAAGATGCAGCCAGATGCAGGAGCTCAGTTACATACCCATTTTGTTGTGACCTTGCTGTTACTTTGAAGGTGTAGTGCATTAACAACCGCTGAACATTGGTGACTTCAAAGGGAGTATACAAATCACCACACTGGTTTTCAGGAGTCAGGATGCAGTTCACTTGAGTGAAGCACAGAAAACAAGCCTGATTAACAGCCAGGAGGACGCAAACTTTGCAGGCCTGTTATCTTGGAAACAGCACATTTGGCTTCCATGTCATCTTTGAATATTAGATATAATCCTAATTTCAGCCTATCCTCAGTAGAGACCAGAAGACCAGGTTTATTTCTTCTAGAAGTCTCTCCAAGTGGCAACCATTTACAGAAGTAAATAATACTTGTGAATGGACTGGAATGCCTGAGAACTCAATAAGATATCTGTGGAAGAATGTTAAAAATGTGAAGAGAAGGTGCATTTCAAGAAACAACTGCAATGTCACTTAAGATATTTGAGCAGCTGAAAGAAGATAGTTAATGATAATATGAGTGATAAGATCCTAGCACATGTCAATACGTATTTCTCACATTATTTTTGTTAACCCATCCACTTTGTTTTTATTTATTTACCACTTTGTTTATATTTCAGTAGTCCAGTCTACTTATTATCAAAGTTTTATTATAGATGGATGGAAAATTCACCTCACTAAGGAAGAGAAATATGAATCACACACCAAGATATTGGCACTTAGACATAGATTCTTATTGAGTCATTATGAAAGGGTATGGTGTGTCAATGAATTATTTATTTATCATTATGTGATATTTCTTGTTCATCTTCATCACAACTTTAGTTTCATCTTCCTTTATCTATACCTAGCCTCTGTAGATACCTACTTTTTGTTGAACAAATTTTTGGCACTGAAGCCCTGACTGTTATATATTTTCAGTTCAAAATAAGAATTTCATTTTACTAAATGAAGTTCTGGTACACTTACTATTCTTCCCTGGATTATTTTCCAGAATCAAGAGTAGAAGAGTTTCCATTCTTTTCCACATTGTTCGTCTCTACTAGTTTTTGCTATTGCCAGTGTTTGGTGTTGTTCACATTTTCTAGGTGGAACTCAGGGTAGCCTACATGTTCTATTCCCAGTTTCCTGGAAGACCAGGAAAACATGAGTGACAGAATTTTAACAGAAAATTTATAAAACCTTTTAACTATCTGTGAAAGCTTATATCAAACTTTGTTTTAGCAATATTGATGTCACCTTGAAAGGATTTCTCTAATTGCTGTTATGCACAAAAAGAAGGGGGACAAATTTTATAATTAACAAATGAAAATATCATTTTTATTTTTTTATTTTATTGAGAAACAAATACCAATGAGACAGTATCAAAACTAAATAGTAGCACAGTTTCAATAATTAACACATTGTATATTGTTATCTTCTCAGTGGTTATCCATAGTACAAGAAGCAGACAGGATATCCTGCCCAGACAGTCTAAACACAAATCTTCCTACTCATTGAATTAAGCAAAAGTAGCGGTACATCTATCTTAAATATCCTGTATATACAAATACAAAGTGACCCTTCTTTTTATCCCTTTTTTTGTTTAGTCCTGGCAGAGATTGGTATTCCACTGGCATCTGAATGCTATAAGACAGTGAATTCAGCACAATAATCCAACACAGTCAAGCAGTCCAAAATAGCTGTGGGTTATCTGCAGAAGTTGTTGACTTGAACCTTTCACAGCTCAGCATATTAACATGACTTTACTTTTCATACCTCGTTTTTATACTTTTCTGCTGGATGGTTAAGACAAAGATAAAGAGAGACCTATGAAACAAGAAATGTAACTTTTCTGTCTCATAAGGCCAGTCACATAACCTCAGGATTTATCCTATAACCCCATACCACAATTTTTAGATCCTTTGCCGGTGTCAGACTTGTGTATGAGTCGGGCCATTGCTTAACCAATTTGCTCTCTGTGAAAGCATGACACACGATTTTCTCTCCATGTGACTCTCCTTAGGCACACTCTACATCATCGATCACTTTCCTCTGTGGTCCCATTATCTCCTTGATCAGAAAGTTTGGGACACAACTGAGTTACAGGACATTACAGTAGAGATTATCCTGTGTCCTGAGTCTTCACTGACCTTGAAAAGCTAGGGACAAAATTTAGATTGACATTGCAGCTCTCCTTTTTTTCTAATGTTTGACCTGCATGTTAACACTCCAGAAAAGAAGATTATTATTACCGTAAAACTTATGCAGCTCAGCTTACAATAACTATCTGTCTAAGTATCAAACTTTTTAGGCATAACATGGAACAGGTATTTTTCCATCAAGTATTGATACGTTATAATTTAAATCCCTACAGAATATGAAGAAAATAATAATTAAAAAATAGAAATAAACATATTTTTACAAAGAAATTTAGAAATCTAACCACATACAGCACTGTAGCAGGACAGTCCTGTGATATACTTTTCTTGCATTTTATTTTCATTTATTACCCTTAACTTAAAAAAAGAAACGAAAAAAATTTACTTGAGAGACAATATAGCAATAATTGGTATGTCATGACAAGAAATATGTATTTAGAAGACCAGAATGACAAGCATTCCAAGCGTGACCCTTCTATTACACATTGCTATCTTCAGGGCAGTTGCTTGGTTCACAAGTATCACCAAGCATAGTTATTCAGGGTGACAATCCTACAAACTAACTTCTGGTTTCAAAAATTGGATGATTTTTCTCACAATTATTGCCTTACCCATCTTGTGTGCATAAATGCATAGCTTTGCTCCTGTCATGTTTCCAGATTTTCTCCTTGCCCTCTCCTCATTGTCAAATCGTCAAGTTCTCACTTTCCTTTTAATTGTTTTATAACTTTCTGTATGTGCTTATTCTTTTAAGTTCTTATACTAGGGAGAATATGTGATATTTACACATGTAGGTGTTGTTTATTTCGCTGCTAAGTATATCTTCAAGTGGCATCCAATTAAATATGAAAGCTTCAAGTTTATCATTCCTTATAGCTGAGTAATATTCCACTGTATAAAGATACCATAACTTTTTCAACCATTCCTATGTGACAAGCTTCCTGGTCATTCCCAAGATTAGGCTATTAGAAATTGGGCTGCTATAAATGTAGGAGCACATGTATCTCTATATTACATTTTCAGATCCTCTGGGAAAATTCCCAGTACAGAGATAGCTTGCTTGAATGGAATTTCCAGCCCTACTTTTTGAAGGAGTCTCCACACTGATTTCCAAAATGGTTGCCCTAGTCTACATTCCCACCAGCAGTGAACAGGGTTCCCTTTTCTACACATCCTGTCCAACATTAGTTGTTGCTTGATTTCTTTATGATAGCCATTCTTTCTGGGAAGAGATAGTATCTCAGTGGTTTTTTTTTTATTTGTATTTCATGGATGGCTAGTGATATAGAGAATTTTTTCATATATTCATTCCATTCTTTAACTTCATCTTCTGAGAAGTGTGTGTTCATCTCAGATGCCCATTTCTAGATTGGATCTTTAAATTTAAGGGCCCTAATGTTTTTCAGTTCTTTATAAAATCTAGATAGCAGACCTTTGTCTGAGTGCTTATCAGTTGAGATTTTTTCAAAATTTGTGGGTTGTCTTTTCACTTGGTTGCTAGCTTCTTTTGACGTGCAATAACTTTCTGAATAACAGGTGGTCCAGTTGATAATTCTATATATTGTTGATCACTTTCCTCTGTGGCCCTATAATCTCCTTGATCAAAAAATTTGGGATACCACTGAGTTACAGGATGTAACAGCACAGGATCTCTTATGTCCTGAGTCCTCACTAGGTCATAAGATTTTCATCACTCAATAAGCACATAACCTTGTGTTACATATATTTCATTTTAAACGTATATTATCTACTATATAGTGCTATGCAATAGCTTTGAACTCATGACACATTGATAACTTATGTGTTTTCAAGATATAGCATAACCTCATGTTTAAGAAAATTAAATAATACTTCAGCCTTGTACTTCTAGTAAGTCATTTTGAAGAGCAAAATTATCAATAAAAAACAAAACTTTGACAAATGTTCCACATGACAAATTACAAAATAAATGCTCTGTTTGTAATCTGAGGCTGAACCAAGAAGGCAGACCACTGTTCTGATCAACTTCAGTCAAAATGTATGTCAGATGACTCAGACTTTTTACCATTGTACACATGCCTGTAAATTACCATGAATGGTGTGCAAACACTGCATTCAGGGGTTGAAAATTAATTTTAGTGAGCACAAGAATTTGCTATTTTGAAATAAATGAGCAATCAACCATGCATATGTGTATGTGTATATGCATATATACAAGTATCTATATTTTCATTAAAAGTTGTATAGAAT
>PVKA01011495.1:0-60279 GCA_004027165.1 Ctenomys sociabilis
AAAAAAAGAAATACTCTTTAGTATATCTGTCAGGTTCCCTGAAAGGCTGCTAAGGAATGGAAAAAGGAATTGGTATGCATTACTCTACACGAGGAATTGAAACATCATATATTGCAAACTTGGATCAAAAAGGGAAGGAGATTATGGGACAGGTGGAGAAGAAAGAATCTGAAAGGATAAGGAAAGGAATTAATCAGAAGCAGGCATGGGGGCCCGGGGTTCGATCCCCAGGCCTACTGTGGTGGCTCTGTCCCCGGGGCATGCTGAGATGGCTCTTGAAACTGGGTGTGGTGGCACACATCTGCAATTCCAGCTGTTGGGAAGCTGTAAACAGGCAGATCACTATGAGTCTGATCTAGTAGTGAGACCCTGAACACCCTATGGACCCTAAAATGCAGGGAAAAAAAAAGGAAAGGAATTAAGACAGGACAGGTGCATGTGTCAACATTTTTCAATCAATGGGACATTATCTACCACACACAGGTGCTCATAAAATAAAATTAAAACTGGCCATTTCACTCCAAAACCATGAGAGATACTTCAATCTCTCAAGTTCCCCATGTTCATTAAATGTCCATTTTTACTCATATTTGCTATTTGTTGAATCCTCAACTTACTTTAGGCACTGCCCTAATGTCTTCATTATTTTACAATCTGATTTTAATGTTTATAATAACTAAATAAGATAATTACTCTACTAACTGCTTTCTACAAATGAGAGTTTTTCTGAGAGCAAAGGGAGAAGTGACTGGGGCCGGAGCTCTGCTGTTTTAGCACCAAGTGAGGGCTGTACCAGTGGTGTCCACTGCTTCATGGCTGTGCCATCTTGCAAGAAAAGACTCTGTAGTCTCAGTGTGCCATTCAGTTCTTTAGCCATGAATTTTTCCTAATGTCCAAAGGCAGTGGCACAGTGGTGCACTCCTATGCATCCAAGCTGCCATGCAGAAAGAAGCTGAAACATCCGGGAGCCCAGTATTTCAAAGCCACCTTCAGAACATAGTGAGACTTCACTGCAGAAAACAGAGGGACAAGGTAGGGGCCAAATATAAACATCATTTAGCATTTAATACAACCCTTCCCCAAGAAGTCTTTATAAAGAAGTCCACGGCCTCATTCCTTGAAATTGTTTTACCGATTGAAATTCTTACCAGAAAAATCGATTTTCTTAATTACCACATAAATGTACAAGTACTCATGAATTGAGTGTAAGTTTCTCAAAATGGATAAAAATGAAAGAGAGTCATTTCAGTAGCATTTGGGCCAACAATAAACCTCTTCTATGGCAACAGTCCATGGCATGATAATGGAATGTAAATTTGTTTTGCTTAGTGAAATCCTAGCCATGGAAGCAACATAACATCAGCATTAGCCATGTGCTTGTGGTGTTGCTGTTATACACGAACCTGGTGTCCTCTAGAAGCTTTCCACAGCAGCTATGCCCTATATATAATACAAGATGATTGCTGATGCTTATCTTGCTGGTTTATTTATTATACTATTTATCATTATTTTAGATTATACTATGTCTTGTTTAGTATAAGCTCATACCAATACACCATGCCTCACAGTCAGCAGCCTTGTCCAGCAGTGTTTATCACATCTTTTGATTATGTCAAGGTGACACCCTGAGTGACTGAGTTAAGCCATCTAGCTTTGTTTCAGTGCAGTCTACCATGTCTGCACCATGACAAGGTTCCCTTACGCTGTATTCCCATTTCTCAGGCTATAATCCCACTTTAACTGATTCTTGTCTTCGTTCCAAGCCCTTAGGATAAAAGAAAAGAAGCAAAATTTGGCTTTGTATCAAACTCTGTAATTTCTGTAAGTCTCTTGTTTATTCCTGGAGCCAAGAGGCTGGGGATAGAGCTCATTGGAACAGTGCTATCCTGGAAAGCACCAAGCCCTGAGTTCAAATAAGTCCTGGCACAATTTTTTTTCTCTGTAGGCATAGTTACTTCAGATCATGTGTGATATATAGTTTTATTTGTCAAATTAGCTAGCCTGTTGTTCTTAGGTGTCTGGTCAAATACTGATCTAGATTTTACTGTGCAGGTGTTTTAAAAATGGGATTAATACTTAAATTGGCGGACTTTGAATAAAGCATGCTATACTCTGTAAAGGGAGTGGACCTCACTGAATTACTCAAAAACCTTGAAAGAATGGACTGGGGCCCCTGAGGTAGGAGTTCTACCTCCAGAGTGCTTTAGAGTCAAGATCAGGGTAATAATTTTTCTCTGGGTGTCTCACCTAACTTCAACATTCCCAACTTTCTACAAGGCTTTGAACCTAATTCTTAAATCCTACCTTTATGTATCTGTAAAATTTGCTGGTTCTGCTTCTCTGGACTACTTTAACATTCCTTGGAATATGTATATGAAAGAAAAGCTTCTAACAACTTTACCTTTTTATATCACTTGTTGAAACAAACAAAAAGAATCAGAGAATTTTCAAAGAAAGAGAACTAAAATCTATTCCTTGATATGGACAACCCAGTTCTAAAGGAGATAGACAACTTCCACAATGGTAGTATCACTATGGTCATTTCTGCAAAACAAAACCTGACGTGTACTACATGTTCTGATTTATGTTTTTTGTCCTGACCAAGTCAGGTTACCAACACAGGTTTCAAGGTGACTTTTCCCTTCTGCATTATCAACTCAAATACTTGGCTTCTCTTGTCTTCTAGAAAATTCTTCATCCTCCTCAAAGGTTTTATTTATCAACAATTGTCCTCTTTGATTTCTCTCATCTCTTATCATTATTGTCATTTGGCATTTAAATGTCATCTTACACATTGTATTTTGGAGGTAAAGGTCATAAAGTAAAAAAATGAGCTCTAGGTATGGACAAAGTTAAACATGCTCTGTATGCTCATGAACAATGTTTATGTGCTACATAGAAATGGAGAAGTTGGAAAACAGCATAATTTTTTTCTGCTCCTTACTCTGCTGGCTTATAAAATGGGAAGGATAATAGTACCCATCTCATAACATTTTATTTCATGACATAAATTAAAGGACACAATACCATTAATTTTTATGATGACATTTAATATTTGTTTATCAATTTCCACATGTGTGGCATGATTTCGGTCACATGTCAGCAAATGCCACTATTTCCATTCCATAAATACAAACACCTGAAACTCGTTTTTGCTACTGTGGCAAGCTCAAGCCCACAATATCTTACTAGCAAAGCTGAACTATAATCCCACATCATCATATTTGCCTCCTGTGTTCCCACTGCTCAGCCTAATCTTGGGAGTTACTTTTTATAAGTGGACACATTTTGTTATATCAATGGATTCTCATTTAGGCACTATCAAAATAATTCTATTCAGACTTTGTTATAAATTGAAGTTTGTATGAATCAACATACACAGAAGAGTAAGGTTTCTATGCACCTCATATTTCAATGGAAGATTTAGATCTTTTCAAATTTTGTCACTTTTGTTGGCTGATAAAACATAAAATAAAACTAAGTACTGTAGACAAATTATAGTGTACCTTGAGGATCTTTAGTACTAAACATCATTGATTCCAGACTTGTAAATTACTAATACATAAAAATCATAGGATTACTGTTGATTAATAAATGTACAAACAAAATTTTCCATATATTTTATAATGTAATACTTTTACTGCAGACAAATATACACATTGTGGTTGTTGTGCTAATATTAAATGATAAGGTGTAATATATGGTAAATGTAAGATATTTTAAGAACATTAGACTAACACACATTTTTATACCATTAAAATTACATTTGCTTTATTAAACCAGATCTTAAAACATTGAAAGAGGAATGTAGATTTCAATAGTACAAGATATTAGAGTGAATTTCGACTGTAAAGACAGCATGTTGTATAATTTTACTAACATAGTTGAAATTTGTGGATACTATGTGTTAAGATTATGTAAAATATGCATTTAAAGATGATTTCTAAGGAATGCCGAGGTTCTAAATCTTTATATTATAGACAACATTAGATTAGATTACAGTCTGAAGCAAACTTAAACTATTGTTTGTTCAGTACAATGTTTTTGGATATACAGAATAAGCTTTGGATGCAAATGGTGGTATTTATTAAAACAAAATCAAAATTCTAATTCATCTTAAAAATTAATTGCAAGACCTTTCTAAGTGAGTGTCCCATTTAGTTAGCACCAGTTAGCTGCAGTGGAAAACTGCCTCAGCTGCTGAAGAAATGACATTACTTAGCAGCTGTTTGCGGGACCTATTTTACTCATTACCATGATCTGCTTTGTCCTTGCGGTAATTTAAGCTTGAGTCCCATGTTCAGAGAACACCACATTCTTTCTTTTCTCATTTCAGTCTAAGATAGGTCTATCATGACATAGCATATTATGCCATAATTTGAAGTTCACAGATATGAAGTTGTTTTACATGTTAAAATGTGGCTGTGGAAAGTGTACTATTACAATTATATTGCTACTGTAGAGCTCTGGAACATCAAATAAATATCTTCTCTAATTCATTTAAGTGAAATATTAATAAAAAGATACCAATATGGATGTTTTCTAATAATATGACAGACTAAAATCATACAAGTCCTTTTACAATAAAATAGCTGGTGATGAAGATTACAGAGATTAGTAAGGAACTGCATTTGTACAAATTAGTAGAAACTGAAGGGTCCTCTCCATGGCATATACAAAACAAAATAATAAAAATTTAAAATCACATTAATGAGTCTATGACATGGGAGATATATTGAAAAGTGCCCAAAGAAGCCCTGGTTTACAAATCTAAGCCTCTGTCCTGTGGCAAGCAGGAATGACTAAATCGGGGATTAGCTTGTTGGCACGCTGTAATCAAGGAGTCCCAACACAGTGGCACTCCCTGACCCTAGCAAGAGGGACCCTACAATATAGTTAGATAAGAGCATCACTTTCTTGGGTGTCCCAAAATTCCATACAGTTGAAGAAATACAAGATAGCAAACTACGATCCTGAAACACACAAAGGAACAATGCTGCTGAATGGGATTTCACAGATATGAAACCACAGTTTCTAGTGCTGTGCAATCATGATACCACATTTGTGAGACAGAAAACTCAAAATCCATTTGCAAAAAGGCTTTTAAAAATAAAAGCAAGCAAATCTCAAAATGAGAATATAATACCAGTAGAAAATCATACTTCAACGTGGAATACATTGCATGAAAAATTCATTGATGTAAGAATGAAAAATTGAAACATTGAGTGCCAGCCTGATAGCTCAGCAGACTAAAGCACCTGCTTTGGCAGAACATGGTGGCAAGGGTTTGATTACCTGCATGCTATGCCAGCCCGCCACTGGGCCACACTGAGACAGGGCAATTGAGCCTGGGCGTGGTGGAACAGGAGAATCACTAGGAGCCCAAGACACGTAGTGAGACCCTGCAGACCCTAAATGAAAAATAAAATAAAATAAAACATTGAAAATAAAAAGTGAATAGGGTAAATAACACACCCGAAGTGAGAGGGAGAGAGAATGATAGACCTGACAGGACTTCCTTGAATATAGTCAGGGAGACAAGAAAAGGAGTCAATTTTAAAAGATGAGAATATGGAGTATAGAATAAAGGGCCTAAACATTTCTCATCACAGTCTTATAAATAGATGGGAAAAAAGACTGTATCAGAATAGGCAGTCTGTGACAGTCTTCAAGTCTCGCAAAAGGTACCACACCATCCACAAGGAAGCATAACACATATGATGATGCAGGATAAAAAATTGCATCTATAACACAAAAAATATAGTTTTTAGCAACCTGGAAATCACCTACATAAGAAAAGCCATTAAGAAAAAAACGGGGGGTAGCCAGGCGTGGTGGTGCATGCCTGTAATCCCAGCACTCGGGAGGCTGAGGCAGGAGGATTATGAGTTCGAGACCAGCCTGAGCTACAAAGTGAGCTTAAGGCCAGCCTGAACTGCATAGTGAGACCCTGTCTCAAAAAGACAAAAGAAAAAGAAAAAAAAGGGGGGAAAGGGAGATAGCTTAGTAGAATAAGGCTTGCCTGGCAAGCGCAAGTACCTGAGTTCAATCCCTGGTTCCTTTAAAAAAAAAAAAAAATCTGGAAACATTCAGTATGAAAACCACATAATCAGTACAATACATATATAGATATAGATAAAGCACAGGATGAATAGATTCATAAAATACATAAGCACTTTCCATTGGTGTTTTTTAAGAACAAAAATCCAATGCAGGTATTTTAAAATAACCTGAAAATATTTAACATCATGACACAGTACTTACCGATGTTTAAACTTTAGAGGGATGAAAATAATTTTAGAAAAAGGCCTGTAAGGCTGGGCGTGGTGGTGCATGCCTGTAATCCCAGCACTGGGGAGGCTGAGGCAGGAGGATTGTTGTGAGTTCTAGACCAGCCTGAGCTACAAAGTGAGCTTAAGGCCAGCCTGAACTGCATAGTGAGACCCTGTCTCAAAAAGACAAAAAAAAAAAAAAAGAAAAGAAAAAGGCCTGTAATGTGACAATGAATGTTGATCAAAAAGTACACGTTTGTAAATGCATTTGTAAAACAGTACACTTGCTTTATCATGCGACGGGTCATCACCCCAATTAGTAACAGTAAACTAACAAAGATAATGTAAATCAGAAAATAGTACTAGGAGAAAGTCTAGTCTCAGATGCTTGTTTCTTTTTGTAGTTATGGACTAAATTGTAAACTTTTTAATTACTAAAGCTCTGTATGTATGCAGGAAGCTTTGGATAATTGCACTGTGGATTTCTACTGGTCTATGGAATGAAGTAGCTAATGCTCAACCTTTTTCCTTCTTCATCTTTCTCTCTTGCTAATTTCTCATACCTTTATCTTTCTTCTTTCTTTTTCCAATTTTGCATCCATGAATCTGGTAATCTAAACAGCTAAGTGGCAGACAGTGCTATGCAACAAGACAAACACTATAAAACCCATGTTGCTTTTTTTAGTGAAATTCTAAATCATTTCTAATTTAGTGTTACATTGCATTCTCTTAAAAAATAAAAAGAAAAATACAGTGGAATATATCGAGCTCCAAAAGTAAATAAATGAATAAATAAAATTACTAAAACAATAGAAATAGAACTTACGACTAGAAAATATTGTTTGAGAATGCAAACACCTAATGAATCAGTCCTCAGAAGCAGGATCAGAGCTGAGAGAAGAAAATTCTTATTCAAAAAAAGACACAAAGCACAAAGGAGGTAGAATAAAACAAAATATATTGTTATTCAAAATAAATGGGAGTGGGGCCTGAGAGAGGCCTCAGTTGATGAACATTTGGTTTGTTTCCAAGGTTTGCCTATGACAAATTGTGCTGCTATAAACTTGGATGCACATGCATTGCTGTTATATGATGTTTTCTGTCCAGTTCTATACTGTACTCAACACCATGGATTGAATCATAACCGAAATATTCCAGCCAAAATTGTTGTTGATAATGATTTTCCAGAGTGCCAACCCAAGTCTTCCATGTTATAACCCGTGAAATGTAAATAGAAATTTTTCAGGTGACAGAAAGATTTTTTATGCTGAAATAAAAGAAATATCCTTGTCTGTTTGCTCCCTCACTCTTGCTTTTATTATTGGTGTGGAGAGGTTGCCATAGAATTATGGTTTGTATCTTGGGATTAAGGAAAAGAAAAAAAATAATGCAAGAAGAATAGAGCAGGATTGATATAATTCAGCTATAAAAAATGAGAAGTAAACAGCTACACTCTTAATGTACTGATAAGAGACATTTGCTATAATAATGTCTGTAAGTATAATATCATGTATGCAACTTGTACGATACCAAAACATTATGAAAACAGTTTGCAATGCATTAATTTATTGAATCTGTCTTGTTAAGGTGTCTTAAAACTGTCTGATTGATATTTGTACTTCAATAAAATAAAAAATAAATTAAAAAAAAGAATAGAGCAGGAGATTGAGGCAGCAATGATAAAGTTGTCTTTTTCAGACTTTACAATAAAAAATTATCATTTCTATGGCTAGAAGTGGTGTTAGCTAGGTGTTCAGGTACTTGAAACCTAAAATATTTCTACATGAAATTATGCATGCTGACTTATAGAAGCTTTCCCTTTCTGTTTTTTTTTAATATGTAACCAAACATCCCCAAGATCTTTGTTATAAATACCTTTACACATTTAGAGAATAAACTTCTGCTTCCAAGTTAATAAGGGTTTTTCTCAGTCATACAGAGCCTTTCTTTGTACTTTTCACTCTCTTGTGAATGATTGAAAATATAGATTATAGTTTTCATGGAAAAAATTAAATCCTGTAGACACTAAAGTTTGATGATTTGTTTTCCTTTTCTTCTTTTCTGTGCCTTCTGAGAAAAATAACATCACTCTTTGGTCCACACATGCGTTTTTTTTTTGTTGTTGTTGTTCTTTTTTTTTTCTTTTGAGACATGAGACAATGCTCAGAGTTGTCACATTATCATATCTACCTGACAGATTTTCTTGGCAAATAACAATGTTGACAGAAACAATTGACACACAACATCTAAAATATAAACCTCTCTTCAGATTATTGACTTGTGACTCTGAGCACAACAGCCTTCGATAGGCCTGACAATCACAACCTAGTTTCTTAAGAAGTGCGTTTAAATCCCATGGTGCTCCAGTGTTTCCTTTGCAGGTTTACCTGATGTCAATGGTTAGTTTGGACACAGATGATTGTTTCTCAACATCCACAAAGGGCTTTTCCTGATGTTGTCTGTGAATTTAGATTTTTCTGTGAAATTTATTTTTAAAAATCCATAAAATATTTTATTTTCCTTGTGCTCACATGGATAGAATTTTATTGTTATTTTACATTGTTCCTTACCCTCATAGGTAAGGAACCTCATAGGATAAGGAACACTGTAAAATAATAATAAAATTCTATCAATGTGTCTACTCTCATGAGTAGATTACAGTGTGCTACTTAACTCTGGTATTCCTATGCAGTCACTGGAGATTACTGACTCACAGAAAGCCGTGTCACACCACTGAGTGTGAGCAGACACAAGAGTGGCACTTCTCACTTAACCATTGGTTACATTACATGGCACATGCTATGACATTCACTTAGCATTTATAAACTTTCTATATCTCTTAGGATGAGGCCAGTGATCCAAAGCCATCTGTGCCTTACCATAAATACTAACCTCTGATCCAGATGGGTGTATGTCCTTATTATCCCATTAAAATATTGCTGGGATTACATATCTATGCTTCCATATGAAATAAAACAATGTTATTTTCAGTATGACATAATATTCCTCACAATTTGCATCCTTAAAATTCTTACAGGCAATTTCAATTACACACTGAATGAACGGATATTTGTGTGTTTAAATGAAGAAAACCCATTTCTTAAAAACAGAAATTTCTCATGACATCTATTTTTGAATTATTCTCCATGGAGAATATTCACAAATTCAGAAATATTGTTTGAATGATGTCATCCTAACATAAAAACTAATCTTCAATATTTTCAGATGTAATACATGCACATAGGTGTACACACACATTTATTGAGCAGCAAACTTCCATTGAGAATCTAATCCAAGCTTTGAAATCCACATTATATTTCTGTGAGTTTGACATATAGTGCAATGTTAGATATTAACATAGCAGTACGAGGCCCTGGGTTCCATTGCCAGTATACCAAAAAAAAAAAACCCATATACTTATATATAATAATACATATAATACATTTGGCTTTGAGAAAGATGTTTGATATTCCTTAGTCTCATATTCTGCCTAACTTTTCTGAGCGCTTGATTTTACCTCTAACCACTTATATCCTTGAGGAATCATTCACATATAAGTGCCACATGCAGAAGTGGATTTGATCAAAACTCAAGTCATATCAGAGAATCCAGCTTTATACCATTCTCCTCTAAGTGAACTCCATTGTCCTGCTGTGCTGTAAAAGAATTCCGCAGTGTTTCTGGAATAACATTCTTTCAGGTATATGTGCATAAGGACAGAAAAAGGCTTGGTTCACTATTCTCCCCTAATTTATGTTCCCATGTCTTTTTTTTTTTTTTTTTTTTTTTTTTTTTCTCGGAACTGGGGATTGAACTCAGGCCCTTGTACTTGTCAAGGAAGCACTTATTCCACTGAGCCATCTTCCCAGCCCCTTCATGTCTTTAACTTAGCCAAAAACTTCTTCTCTTAACAATTTATGTAGCTAAAATATTAACCTAATATGAAGCCAACTATAAGAGAATCACTTAGGGAAAAGAGAAAGTCCATTGGAGAAATACTGAAGGATTATAAGAAAAAAAGCTTAAACAAAACTCTGCACCAAAAAAAAAAAAAATAATACTTGGAATTATTTAGACTGCACCTTCTGTGTGTTGGTGTATGACTTAGGTATGCCCTGTGTTATTTGGAAAAGCTAAGTGTGATCAGTTTCACAATTACAATGTTTCTTGCAGTCCACATTTCTTAAAATGATCGTACATCTCTTCTTTTATCTTCAACCCGTGTTTCTGGGTCTGTTTGGAAATTGGTCATCTTCAGATGTGTGCTCCTGAGTGGAGGGGTGCTGCCCATGCAGGCCCACGCAGCCAGCCAGCCAGAGCTGAGAGGTGCGCCTCACCTCACAGGCTCTTCAGCCTGCAGCTGCTCGGGCGTCCTGTGGCTGTGAACGTCTTGCCTTTGCTCAGAAATTTATAAAGCATTTTCTACTTATCTATATGTGTGAGATAAAAAATAGATTAAAGTGAAAAGCATACATTCGCTTTCATGTAAAGTCAATAGTATCCCTCTTTCCAATTTAGCAGTTCTTCCCTTGTGTATGGTCTACAAATTGTAATTAAAGCATGCTTACCCCCTCTTGCAAGGGGTGTGACATACACAAAAGGTCTGCATCTGCTGAGTCCTATTTAATGGTGGAACTGAAAATTCGGGAGAATTCCAAGGGAGAAAATATGAAATAGAATTTCAGAAGCAGCAAATTAACATAAGGGAGAGTAAGGTTGCAGATTAAAAGTCCAAAGTATTTATTAAATCCTTTGAATCAGCATCCAGAAGGAATTCCATCGAATATATTATTATGAAATTCACCTAAAGAAATAGCTAATGACGCTTCACGTCATAAAATCAATGAGTACACTTACGTAAGAGGTTACTTCACACCTTTACCTTCTGATTCAGAAACTCAGAGTCAGCCTAATACAGAATGTAGACTACCCCATTTGTGCAGTAGTCCAGATAGATAGAGAGATAGGTAGATAGATGATAGATAGACAGACAGATAGACAGATACATACATGCATACATACATACATACATACATACATGCATACATACATACATCCATACCACCGGGGTTCACTTAGACTGCTGCTACTAGTCCTAATCTTATGCATGTATTTTCTCCCTAAAATCTCCCAGGGACGTGTGCAACATCATAGTTTCAGATCTAGTGCTCAAGGCATTCAGGTGGGAAAAGACACAAAAAGATTACAGCATCCGTGTATGTCCCCACAGGTCCATTGATCGCAAGACCAGAAAACTATGATGAAAGCAATCACAGCAGCTATATTAGACACTGGAAACTGCTGCATCAAATTTCCTTCAGAATGCACATCCAGAAAGTACATTAAAATGGGAGAAATGGAAACACTAGGAAATCAGAGGCAAGCTTACACACTTTCTGATGAAGAAGAAAAGATGGGAACACTTTACCTGGCTCTGCTCTTCCTTCTTTGACAACCAGTGCTTCATAGATTCTGCCTTGCACTCCCTTTGTCCCAATCCAGTCCCCACCCCCTGATCACACTTAGAGTCAGCTCTATAAATAACTTTTATTAATTGGTTATGAATTGTTTCTGTGTTTGTCTCTCCTATCTCTGCAGGTCCTGTAATAGCTTCTACCATGAACCGCACATTCTTATATCTGCTCATTGCATTAACATTTTTGCTTGATAATATAGCAAAAATTTCAAACATTATACAGACATAGGCAGGAATCCTCTTTCTGTCTAGTGATTCTATTTGCCTTGAAAATACATTTTGTCTTACTTTACAAAAATGATGAATGAATGGTTAATACTTAGCAAACATATTTTTCATTCCTTTACTTGTTTATTAATGAGTCTCCTAAAACTTCTCATCAACCTTTCCTCTTTTAAGATATTGTGTCAGAGATGAAAAGCTGATTGATACCCATTTCTCTGCCTGGAAGACAAGGAAACTAGATTTTCAAATGCTGATGGTACCCTAGAATAAATTCTTTGCTACTGGTTCAACCACTGACCTCTCTCTTTCTCTTCTCTAAATCTTCTAAATCACTGCACTTCTGGAACACTTTAATTTTATCTCCTTATAAGTTTACGGAAACAGAATCATGCACATATTATTCTTGTTTCTAATTTTTTTTGTTTCAAGAGGATATTTTTCTTTCCACAACTTTTGATTATTGAAATTGAATTGATTATTGAAGTGCTCTCTCAATGGGGCACATATAAGCACCAGGGATGTTTCATGCAGTCCCCATAACTAGGATGTGGTCTTAGTTTAGTCACTCAAGTGAGTGCACAGTGACAGTATGATTTTAATTTGCAACTCTGTTATTTATAAGGAAGCTAAGTACATTTGAATCTCTCTATTAAACATTTCAATATCCTTTTTTTGTGAAGTATTACTCAATTGCTTTATTCCTCAATCTTTTGAATTGTACATTGCCTTTGAAGTGATACACACACATTTTATATATTATGAATATCTTCTCCTAGATTGCAGGTTGTCTTTTTCTGTCTTTAGATATTTTCTAATGAAGTTTTTAATTTAGTGTACTTCATATGTTAATCTGTGTTTATAGCTAATACTTACCACTTAAGAACCATTTCTCTGTTCTTCAGTAAGATAAAAACACTGTCCCAATAATATATTTTGGAATCATATTACTATGCCTTTTCACTTGAAGTCTATAATCCTCTTGGAATTTACTATTGTTCAAGGAGTGAAGTAGGAGTCAAGTTTCATTTTGTATTTCCATATGGAGACGTAATTGAAACAACATTTATTGAAATAACTGTCTTTTCTTCACTGTTGTTTGCCATAAATGAGTTGCCCATACAGATGTAGCTCTATCTGAATTTGAATTTTCCAATAGTGTTCCTTTGGAATATATGATAATTAAGCAAACATCAAACTGCCCTTTCAGGAGCTTTATAATTAATCTTGATATCCAGTAGAACAACGCTTCCCTCCCAGTTGTCGCTCTCAAGGCAGTGTTGATATTATTAACTCTTTGTATTTTCATATCATTCAATAGGCTTGACTGGAAATTCTCTCTCTCTCTGTCTCTCTCTCTCTTCTCTTTCTCTCTGCCTCTGTCTCTGTCTGTCTCTGTCTGTCTGTCTCTGTCTCTCTCTCTCTCTCTCTCACACACACACACGTGCGTACGCACATACACACACTTGTTAGGATTTTAATAGAGTTTGTACTATATCTATAGGTCAAACTGCTATAATTGCACTATTTTTTAAATTGAACATTTAAAAGTCCACAACAAATGAATTTCTGTTTATTTTATTTTGGTATAATCTTACTGAAGATATTTGAAATGTTCTTACTCTACTTAGAAATTTTCTTGGGCAAGTGATATGTTTCACAGTATTTAATTTTTTAAAAGTTCATCTCATATATTTCTGGTTTACATAATTATAATTAGTAGATAATTGCATATGTCCTTTTAATCACACATCAGTCCTTTTAATCACACTAACATATCTACATTACTTTCTGTTGTATTTAGGAGAGGGTGTGCAGGGTGTATAGTCTCACTGTGTAGACCGGACTGGTAGTGATCCACCTGTTTACAGCCTGCCAACTGCTCAAAACACAGGTGCATACCACTACACTCAGTCTCAATCACTGTCTCAGCATGACGTGGGGGTCAGGGATTGAATTTCTGACCCCTGCATCTGCCTAAGCAGGCACTTTAATCCCCTGAGCTATTTGGTCAGCCCTTCTCCTTTGCTTTTCACTTTAACATAACCAAACAGTATGAGACACACAGTTGGGGCAGTATCTTCTGTTCAGTTCCTTGGTAGAACATGTGTTTGTATATTTGTGTGCATGTGTATGTGTATGCTTGTGTCTGTCTGTCTTATTAGAATTATTTTAAAATGCAAAGACATTCACTAAGGCTTTGTGAATTTTCCTACAAGGATGTTCATGGACCTTCGACAAATAACTTATCTTCCTAAATATCTTTTGTACCAATATGATGGATGTGAACCCAAAACTCTATTGTGATCTCCCTCTAGGTCTCCAAAAAGGCCCTTCTCTGGCATATAAAACTAGTCACTGAAATTAAGGTCCATCCTGAACCTAAGTCAGTTTCACATGTGGGCCTCCAGTTAATTACATGTACTAAAACTCTGTTTCCAAAGGTCACATCAAGGGGATGGGAAGATGGCTCAGTGGAATAAGTGCTTCCCTGGGAAGTGCAAGGGCCTGAGTTCAATCCCCAGTCCCACCAAAAAAAAAAAATTCTGCCAAAAATGGAAATCATAGCAATGTGCCTTCTTACCCAGCTACCAGTTCAGTGATTCAGAGATTCCCTCTCAAAACCTCTGTACACTTCTGCCACATTATACTATCTGATCATCCACTGATATTAATCAAAATGACCAATTCATTCTATATTTTAAAGTTTTACATTTTTATTCCAAAAGATTGAAAAAGTAAGACAAAGACATTCATGTTTACCTGTTAAATTTTATTTATTTTTTGTATGAAGTATTTACTAAGACATAGTCTTTTGAGGTGGTGAAATAAATAATATTTCCACAAAAAATAATAGCTACTTCTAATAATGGTAAATTGCACTTCATTGACATTTCTCAAATGAAAATGAAAAGCTGATAAGATTAGAATACAAAGATGAACAGGATAATGACAAGAAATTTGTAGTAGAACTGAAAACTAATTCCCTGTCAATCAGTATTTGTCTTCTGTCGCTTTCCACTCCTCCTGTCACAAAATTTAAGGGACTTCAAATGTTATAAGAAATTTTCCATTTCTACCATGGAAACTGCGTAGGAATTTCCTACCACAGGAATTACGTGGTAGGCATTGCCATAAAGAATCAAAATGGAATACAGCAAAATATTTCCATGGGACAGAATAAGCAGCTGTATCCTAAACTCAGCAGTGCTCCGAAATCCAAAACGTTCTGAGTGCTGGCTAATATGACACCATGACTGGAAAATGTCCGGTGTGACCTTATATGAGGGTGGTGTTGACAAAGGTATGTGCCTTGTTCACATTCCTCTCATTGCTTGGACAAAACACCTGACACATCAAAGGAAGGAAGGAAAGGTTTACACAACTCACAGTTTGGGAGAGTTTCCATCCATACTTGGCTGGCTCTAAGGCAGGGTGACACACGGTAGAGGGTAGCAGTTCAAGGGAACAGAAGACAGAAAAGCAACAAGAGCAGAAGTTGGGGAGACCAGCATTTTTTCCTCCCTTGTATTGTAATCAGGCTACACCTCACCCACCCCGGGGCGTCACACTCACACCATCTCTGTGTGCTCCTCTTGCACAGGATAAGGGCCTTTCCAGTGTGAGGATCCTGGTTCCCTAATAAGCCACTTAGTTAAACTTCTAAATTTCTCAAGTTAACACAGTGTGTCAACCATGATAGTTGCTCCACAGTTTGTCATGCAATTTTTCATTTGTATCATAAAGTATGATACAAATGCATTTCATATTCACACCCCAAGAGTCTCATTCCAAAGTGTTTCATCGTGTACATACAAGTACTATGAAATTCTAAAAGGTTCCAAATATGAAGCTCACTTGACTCCAGTATTTTGAGTAACGGGTAAATACTTAATTTGTGATATTCATCTAGAATCTCTGTCTTACTTAGTCAATATTAGACACATCTTTATTATTCTAACTAGGGAATGACTGGTGTGCGGTAAGAAGGCATTATCTTTCCTACATTTATTCTGAGTTGTAAAAATCATTGAGTTGCAGTTAAAGAACTGAAAGATCTGAAAGAATATTATAAAAGATTTCAGATGTAACTGATCACCAAGAAAAGATGATAAAAAGTGTTTTTGTAGATGTATCAGCATGGAAAATCTTATTCTAGTAGCAGATGTGGGAATGTGAAATTTAATTGTTCTTCCCTTTCCAAGTTCACTACAAAATTTATTTATTATTATATTTATATAAGACATTCATGTAAATCATTTAACCTGCTACATATTCATGAAAAGTTTGCTAGTTTTCTATGTAGCGGTACAAAACAAAACTTGACAATGACAGCTAATTTAGACCCTAATTTTGGAAATAAAACATGAGACAAAAGGTAGACACATAATAATTGCATGAATTTACATATACTGGATATAATTAGAATTATGAAATACTTATAGATATTCTAATTACATTAATGTGTAGAGACAAGGATAATTTAAGATTTATGGTAGATTAGGCAATTCATAACTTTAATTATAATGTGTGTCTTCAAAGATGCTGATATTAAATTCTATATATATTTCTTTCATTTGCTATAATATTTTTAATATGACAATATCGAGCATGACAATTTGTGTATGGATTGTCCTTTGATAGAACATTTTGAACATGATAGTATCAGGCATGACAACTTAGCTGTGAACTGCGTCTTAAAAATATCTCAACTGTTTGAAGTTTAGGAATATTTGAAGTAATGCCCCAAAGTTGTGAAAAAAAAATTGGAAGTTAAAGGGATATCACTGTATGACTTATCACTATTAATATTAATTTTCTAAGTAAATTTAGTAAATTTACTAAGTGTATGGGGAATTTCACCCATTTATAACATGAACTTAAATATACTCTACTAAAAATTCAAGGAATTATAAAAAGATAGAGAAGGCAGAAAGTATTTATAAGCATATTTCCGCATCAGCCAAATTTGCAGCCATAAGGAAGATAGGGAAAATTTTGGTTTAGCTTCATATGACATGCAGAAGCAGCTTCATTTGAAAGTGTGAAAAATGCCATTTTTCTTCACAGTTGTGTTTTGCATGTGGATTGCTGCACAGATCCCATTCACAAGTCTTTTGAACACTAAGTACTCTCCCTGAGTGAAGGAACTGAGATAAACCTCATCAGCAAGTTGTCCAGGGTGACAAAATACTGCTCCCACCAGTTGCCTGGCTGTTTCTATCTGCTGCCAGCAACAGGAATAGCGAAGCAACATGAAACTCTTTCACATGGTGAAGATTTTTTAAACAATCATGACGACACCCATGTGAGAGCCTGGGCTGGTCTCATCAGGGTGTCTTTGTGGGGTTGCTACCTCTAGCCTGCTCAGGGAGAATATCAATTTCTGTTCCAGCAGCCTGGTCTTGTCTTAAGTTTTCTTTTCTTTTGTATTTAGGACAAGGTGTACAGGGTATACAGGGTCTCACTGCAGACTCATGGTGATCCTCCTGTTTACAGCCTCCCAAGTGCTGGGATTGCAGGCATACGCCACCAAGCCCAGTCTCAATCATGTGTCAGCATGTGTGGGGGTGGGTAGGGCTGGCATGGCAGGCCCAGGAATGAACTCCCTGCTCCTGTGTCTGCCTAAACAGGCACTTTAATCCACTGAGCTATTTGCTTGTTTGTTTGTTTGTTTATTCGATACAGGGCCTCACTAAGCAGTTCAGATTCACAGTGATTTTCCTGTCTCAGCCTCCCCAGTGCTGGGATTACAGATGTGCACCACCACTTCTGCAGGGCATGAGGTACAAGGAACTGAACTTGGGTCCTTGTGCTTGCCAAGCAGGCCCTTAGACTGGGGAGCTACCTACCCAACCCCATCTGCTATGCATTTTAGACTCAGGAAATTCTCTGAAAACTACAGAAGCCAGCCACACAGTACTTGGCTTATGTGGCTTGAGCTACAGTTTGGTCAGGTTTTTGATTTAATGTGTTGTTTTGTTTTCTTTTACATTAGACTCCCTATTGCATGATAATACAGATAACTGCTTAGGAATCTCTAAGCTACAGGTCTCTGTGCCCTGAGGATACTTCCTTTTGTTTTAGGGTTCTGATATCTATACTTTTAATTCTGAACTAAGAGCTGATGCTAGGTTCTCATCTAGTAAGATATCTTTTCATAGGCTAAATTTTTTTTTGGCATAATCTGGAATCATAGGCTTTCAAATGTAGTTGGTGATGTAAGATCCTAGAAGCATGGAACTTAGCAAGTTTGATTCTTTCAAATACTATTAGTAGAGATCAACTGGCAGTTCCTTTCTTCTTCTTCTTCTTCTTCTTCTTCTTCTTCTTCTTCCTCTTCATCTTCCTCCTCCTCTTCCTCCTCCTCCTCCTCCTCCCTTTTGGTATGAGGGATCAACCTTAGGACCTTGAACTTGCCAAGCAGGTACTTATGCTGCTGAGCTCTCTCTCTGGCCTCAGATAGCAATTCTAACACATTCTTTTGGTGTCCTGGATCTCTGAACACGAACTTGGCCATTCTTCCTAGCAATGCTCATTTTTCTCTCAAGGCTGCCTTTCATGAGTTATGTTAAACATACTGTGTACATTACCTCTTAATATCTATCTTTTGGCTAGCTACAGACAGGTGAAGGAAAATCCAGATAGAACTTAGCTTGGGAAAAGTTCATTTTGAAAATATAAGCAATTTGGAAGATATGCTACAAAATTAATTTGAGGTTGCTGTTGCTGTTCCTATAAAATGTATCAACTTCTCAGAAATACTCATTTCTGTTTATAATTTAGGGAAGGCCTAGCACAGGGGCAGCAACCAGAAAGGCAGAGAAAGGGTGAACACTTGGTTCAGGAAAGAATTGAACACTCCTTGCTTTTATTTATTTATTTATTTTTGGCAGAACCGGGGATTGAACTCGGGCCCTTGCGCTTGCCAGGGAAGCGCTTATTCCACTGAGCCATCTTCCCAGCCCCACAAGGCCAGTTCTATAAACTTTTTGCAAACCTTTTACACCTTCACAAAACACCCATAGGTGGAGAGCTTTGCACGAGCTCCGATGACTGCACCCCAAGCAATGAAGACAGTGATTCCAATGTGTGAAAAGGTGCCCTTAAGTGTCTTTTGATTCTGTTCAAACTACACAGCAACCGAATCTGTGTGCTTCACCACCTACTACATTTATACAGTATTGCCTTTAGCTTTATGGGCTAAGTCAAGTATTGGATTATTTCATTTTAATTGTGTAAAAATGGTGATTCAGTTGGTTTTATCACTGAAAGAGACTTGATCAAAGAACTATACAGGAGAGACCTCACCTTGTTTAACTGTTTGCTTTTGATGTTATCAAGCTGATGTCTACTCCAAAGCAGTACTATGAAACCACTTCCAAACTGGAAACCTGTGGAGTAGCATGTGCCAGCTTCTTCTAAGATTTCAAGAGATTGTAACCCTTCCACATTTCATTCTTTGTTTCACACTATTCCTAGAATGGACCTAGAGGAACTGTCTGGCAAGTAGAGATTCTTATGCACTGCTGGAAGTGAGAGAGGGAAAAAATGAAAGCAATAAAATCAGAAGCTTTTCTGCTAGGCTATAAAACGCCAGTGTCTTCGTTACTTTTTCCTCATTGCTGGGACAAAATACACAACACCCCAAATTAAGGAAGAAAAAGTTTATTTAGCTATGAAGTGAGCTTAAGGCCAGCCTGAACTGCATAGTGAGACCCTGTCTCAAAAGGACAAAAAAAATTAAAATAAACCTTTCTGTCCTTAATTCTGAGTGATGGGTATTTTATGCTAGCAAAGAGGAAAAAGTACGTCCACCTCACAACTGCTTGAGGCTTTGGGGGGACAATTAGACATGAACCATAATAGCCAGTAACATATTAAGTTTGAATTCCCCCAAAAGACGCATGTGGCCCCTTTTTCAAAGATAAGATGACACAATGTCCCAGGGCTTGCTCCTGGACCCTGTGTTCTCTTCCACTGTTCCTCATTCCATCTTTGTGCCAGTGCCTTGCTGAGTTTTATCACTGTAGCTTGGTCAGATAGCTTCAAGTGCCAGATTGTGCTGCCTTCTTCACTCTTGTTACTCGCCTGTGCGTTTGCTGTTGTGGGTTTCTTCTGTTTCTGTAGAAATTTTAGTATATTTTTTCTAGTTCTGTGAGGAACGCTGTTCATATTTTACTTCCCATTATGTAAAATATGTATACATTTTGGGTAGTATGATAATTTTGATAATATTGCTTCTACTTTTTTTAGGAAAAGGGAACATCTATTTTCTGTTGTCTCATTCAATCTCCTTTTTCAGAATAACATAATTTTTGTTCTAGAAATATTTCACTTGCTTGGTTAGATCGATTCCCAAATTTTATTTTCTAGAAATTATGTTAATGATATTTTTTCTTATTTTTTCTCGGGCTGGGGAGATAGCTCAGTGGAATAAGTGCTTGCCTGGCAAGTGCAAGGTCCTGAGTTTGATCCTCGATACCACAAAAAAAGTTACTTATTTTTTTCTTATTTTTATTCTTATATTTATTATTGAATGACAGAAATGCTATTCATTTTTGTGTTGATTGTTTTTTATCCTGATACATTAATGACTTTAGCTATTATTTGTAGGTATATTTTGGGTCTTCTATGCAAAGAATAAGGTTGTCTATGAATAATAATAACTTGATTTGTTCACTTTCCATATGTATCAGTTTTATTTCTAATTGTTTCTTCTACTTTATTGAAAAGAACTAATGATTATGAGTATCTTTGTGTCTTATTCCTGATTTTACAAATGAAACTTTCTACTTGTCCCCATTTAATACACCGGTAGCAGTAGGATTTTCATAAATAGCTTCTCAGATCCTCCTATTCCTGTTTTCCTCAGATATTTAAAAATCATAAATAATGCTAGAGTTTTCCAAAGGCTTTTTTGAACATATTGAGGTAATGACATGATATTTGTGCTTGCATCTGTTTATGTGATGTGCTGCACTTATTGATTTTCATAAACCAACCTTGAATTCCTGGGATGAAGCAAGTCCTATGTACCTTGGATATTGCTCCAGACATTCAGAAGTTCCCTGTTGATGGAAGGGAGGGTCCCTTATCAACACAGAATGGTTGCTCTTGGGCTATGTACTACTCAGATCTCCAGATATATATATATATATTCTTCCCAAATGTTGGATTTTTGTATAAAAAATTGTAAAGCTTTTCTTCAGCTAGTCTTTTCTCTTCTCTTTACTTGCCCCATATTTGCCTGCTTAATTCAAAAACATTCACTTATTTTCTCTACTCTATTTCTTGAGTAATACTGTAAGAACCTCTTAGTGAACCTTTAGCAAATTGCACCTCTTGCAATCCCAATTTTACTTCCATAGTTTTAGTCTTCATAATATAAGAACTGAGATGAGTAGTTTCTTAGGTTTTGATTATTACAAATAGAAGGCCTTAGTTATCATCTTATGAATTTGGACAAATTGCCCCATGACTCTTAATCTCATCTGATGACCGAATCACTTACAGATATGTTGCAATATTTAAATGAGATAATACATAACTAAATTTAGTGTGGAGTATGGTAATATGGTATACACCCCATGAGCAATAGTTACTACTTATGATATCAAAAATACTAAAATTAAGCTGATAAGTAAAAATAAAGATGCCTTTTTACAAAGGAGTTATGACAACTAAATGGCATAATGTAGAAGGCACATCGTGTGAATTGCAGTCACTGTCAATACCAGCTACTTGGTCATGTGAACTGTACAATAATTATCCTTGTCTTGTTTTACTTCATGTGATTCGATTTTATAATTTTTTAAATCTTTTGGCCTTCCTGATTCTGGTATCAAAATGATGTTTCTATTAATCCAAATTACTTGCTAGTTGAAGTACTTGAAATAATTTGAACTACTTCTGTATTGTGGGTCTTCAGCTTTCTTCCTCTAAACAATATACAAATACTTTCTGAATATCTATGCATATAAATACAAGCATCATAAATAAAAATTAAGCACTTATTGGTGATCATACCTGGGTTAGTGAAGTACATAACTAACTGATAGCTTTTAGGTTTTATTTTTGCTTTCCTTTACTGTCTTGCCTCCCTTCTCCTTGTATTCTTTCCACTGCAGGCCCACACTTTTGTCTGGCAGATACATTGCTATAGTTACCCTCAGTCTTTCCCTGTGGTTAAGCAGCTGTGTCTTCAGAATGAGCCACATTTTTTTCAAATTTTATTATCATTTTTTACCAATTACTCTGGCCAGTGTAAGTGCTTACTGTGGTTGACACGAAACAGAACAAACACAGCTGCAGCCTCTGCAGAAAACTCTGCAGGATGAAACACAGCCACCTAGTGTGGTAGGAAGCAGACAAGGGCCTGCATCTCAGAAGAAGACCTTAGCTTCTGCTGAAAGAGACCACCACTGCAATGGGAGAGAGGGAAATCCAACAAATTCCATTTTAGTATATAATACATAGCACATGTCTCCATTTATGATTTTCAGTGTAGGACTGACACATTACCTTTTAATTGTGCAAAGGTGATTGGACTTAAATAAAATAAAGAAAAACAATGAAGTTACTATAAAGCTCTTAAAAAATATTTCATAACAACCTATATGTGTCACATTCCAATCTCTGAGACAAAAATAACACATATCTGCAACTTAAAGGAAGAAGAATTTGATTTTGGAACTTTGGTTCACAAGATTCAGTCCATGACTCCCTGGCCCCATGGCACAAAGGGTGTGGTGGAAGGGCATGGCAAAGAGAAGCTGCTCACTACATGGGAACCAAGAAGCAGAGAGAGAAGAAAAGTCTTGAGTAAAGAACAATCCTTTTAGGTCATTCCTCTACTAATCTACCTTCTCCTATTGGACCTTCTGATAGAACTTGTAGTTCTCGGGCTGGTGAGATAGCTCAGTGGACTAAGCACCTGCCTAGACAAAGCAAAGGGACTAGGGTTCAATCCTACAGCACCACATGCCTCACCAACCTTGCCCCTGGGGTGCGTTGAGATGGTCCCCAAGACTGGACATGGTAGCACACCTCTACTCCCAGTGCTGGGGAGACTTCAAGCAGAAGGATCACTCCATTTCCGAGATGCATAGTGAGACCCTGTACCAAATGCATAAAATAAAATAACTTATAGTTCTGTAGTGATTAATAGATAAATGGACTGAAGAATATAATGCCTCCATGATCCAGTCACTTTCCAAATGACCCACATTTCTGAACACATGAGGCTTTAGGGCAATATTTGAAATCTGAATTGTACATGGAACTCACCACTGAGTGTGTTGTGCACCTCCAAAATGTCTTATGTTGAAAACTTCAGAGTTTGAGGGTGAAGGCCACATCTTGTCATACAAAGCCTCTCACTCTTCAACTTGAGCATCATATTGTACTACTTCCACTTTCCTTTTTCCCACCCTTGTTCAGGTCTTCAGATGATGTCATGTTTTCAGATTATACACTCCCATTTGCACACATAATTTATACTCACTATCATTAATGCTAAAAACGTAAAACAATACCTGGCCTAGAGTGAATTCCCTATTAATATTAATTCAATTGCTTTGAACCTGAAAACAGCAAAATTAAGTAAATGCAAAGTGTTAACAAATTCAGTAGCTGTTTGCTCACCATGAATATAGGAGTCAAAGGAGAATTCCTAGCCTATGAATAAAGTAAGGTAAAAATCCTGCAGAATGATCAGGCTACAAATTCATTATGCTGCTCCTATATTTGTGCTAACAAAATGGTATGTGGTTGGGATATGAAATGTAAACCTGGCCTCGGGCCAAACTCCCCTGAGATCCGTGGATTGCTGACAACTACAGATACTTGCTACCTCTTTTGGCTGAGCTATAAAGGCATGAAAATAGAGATAAGGAACACAGTTTCAGGAGTCTCCAATTTAACTCCCTATTAACTCAATTTTGTATTAAAATTTCCATTGATCATATACATATGAGTTATACAGACATGAAAATATAATTTCAAGCACTTTTAATATTTGTGCTCTTCAGTTAAAAAACAATACATAAAGCAGCCCTTTGATTTGGCATATATAAAGAACAGGGGCTGAAGACATTGGCTCTTTGTACAATGATGTGATACCAGTCTGGAGATTCCAGCCTATTGCAGACCAGAGGGATCATAGTTTCTCTTTCAAAAAACTCTTTTGTTCACTTATAAAATCTACATGTATACATGCTAATTACTTATAACCTTTTGCACAAAGGTCAGTGTGAATTCTTCTGGGATACCTTAAAATTTTCATTTAAACTCAACCTAAGACTTGGACAATCTTCAAGGTTCTTAACTAAAAATTAATAGCTCTTCTAAAATCTGTAAAGTATCAGCAGCTACCAACTCAGCAATGCCAGATACTTCCTTGTGTCATAGTCTTGTCAGCCCTTCCACAGATGTTAACTTAAAGGACATCTTTCCAGTTCCAAATATCCAAAAACTCCAGGTTATCTGATTTCAGTTTCAAAATGAAAAAATGAAGACTCAGTTGAAAATCCTTAGTTTTTTTACTTCATTGTTTGTTCTACTTTTATTAAGCTATATAAACAAACATCAATAGCTAAACTTGTCTACAATGCTAATTTTCAACTCTAAAGCATCACAGGTATTATATATCATACAGATTAGGCTTTATACTCATATGTATATAAATTGCACCTTGATCCACAAAAAATAGATAAGTCACAGAGTAGTCAGGTTTCTGTTACTGTGAAAAAATTTCTGAGAGTAACAGTTGTCAAAGACGATTTTGGCTCATGGTTTCGGAGAGTTCATGCCATGTTTAATTAGCTGCACTGCTTTGAGACTTATGGTAAATCAGAGCATCATGATGGCGATTATGTGGTTCAGAAAAACTACTCACATTATGGGATATAGGAAGCAGAGAGAAGGTTCTGGGGTCCTAACATCTCCACCCAAGTTACACACCCAGTGATCTTATTGCCTTCTACAAGGCCCTACCCCCTAAAACTTCCATGACCTCTCAACAATGTGTGGATGAAAACCAGGCCATTTTGGAATATTTAAGATCTTAAAAAAACATAGAGCCCCTACCTCAACCTATTATTCTGTCTCTCTAAAAACAAACATTTCATCATTTTTACTTGATGTGTAGTAGTTATGGGTTTTCTCACGAATTATTTTAGCAATTAGTTTTCACTTTAAAACTTTGTCCTCCTCCCTCCATGTGGGCTATTTCACTTCACACATTCACCTCTCTCATCTCAGATACTTGCAATATGTTCTCATCATAATTATGATTTGTTTAAATCCTTTTCCTCCCCACACAATATTTGATGAGTAATTTTGTTGATGGAGTCGTGATTGATTTGATGGTGTAATGTGATAATTTGCTAGCACCATTATAACAAAGTACTACAGACTGACTTAACAGGATTGATTCTGTCATTTCAGAAAGCCAGAAGTTTCAGATCAAGGTGTCAGAGTTTGCATTCCTTCCGTTGACTCTCTGGTTATTTTCATATAATCCATTTACATGTGTGTCCAAATTTCCTCTTGCCATAAGGAAATCAGTTATGTTGGACGGGAATTAACCTTCATAAACTCATTTTAACATTATTATCTCTTTAAAGATCCTACTGTTTTTAATTTTTTTCACTACTGAGGATTGAAAGATTGAATCCAAGGCCTCTACACTGAGCTCCCATATGTCTCAGCACTTAAAAGGAAGGTTTTTTGAGGTAGGATAGCCACAAGTCATGAAGTTGGCCAGACTAGGCTTGAATTTTTAATCCTTTTGTCTCAGCCTCCCAGAAGACTGGGATTACAAGTATGCACTACCACATCCAGATTTATAATATGATTTTCAAATATAGTCTCACATTGAGGTTCTGTTAAAAATTTGGCACATTATTCAACTATGACATATAGATTTATTTGTAATTCATATAGAACTATGAATTCAAGCATAGAAACCCCTATACTTGTCACCAATTACATAAATATTCTCTCCAGATACCTTGCTTCACCAATTATTGTGTCTATTTCACCTTCCAAAAAAACATCACTCCACTCTGTGTAACAGGCCTCGATCTCACAAAGTGAAATCCTTCCTGATGTGGATGTTATCAGGGTTATCTTTCCTCTCCCTCTGATTCACAGTAGTTTATGTTCTTTAAACTTCATTTCTTCCTCTTGATTTTAGAGGAAAATGAACTTCAATAATTTCCTAAGTTTATACAAGAATTAAGAGTTTTGAGACTTACACAGTCTGAAAACATTTTATTCTCACCATGTATATAATTTAGTTTGGCTAGGTATAAAACTGAATTTTGAATCATTTTTCTTGATAATTCTAAGGCGCTGTTCCTGATTTCTAACAGTTCTAGATTTTGATGATCATTGAAAAGGAAGAATGGAGTTCTTGTTTTACATATCTGCTCATAGTTTTCTTTTTTCTTAGTCCCTCTGTCTGAAAGATCATAATTTTTTTCTACACTTAATATTTTCAAGTGTATACCATGGTTGACATGGTTTTCAGCAGGGTTCCAGTGGCAGGCAGTGTGCTTAGAGTTCTGAGGACAGCATGGCATGAAGTACCAAGGATGGAACGTGGGTTCTTAAGCTTGCCAGGCAGGTATTTAGACTGCTGAACTATCTCCCCAGCACATGCTAGGGAGTCTTAATATAGTTTCCTTAAACGTTTTCTTTGTGATAATCAACATTTCAAGAGAAATCTCTAAAAATTTTCCCTTCTAAGTTAAAAATATGGCTTCTACAAGTCTAGATTTAAAGTGAAACATTATGGGGATTTTTAGTTTGTATATCCCTAACAATGATGGGGAACATTATTTCTTAGTGTATTTATTAATTTGCTGTATATTTCCTTTGGAAAAGTACGTATTCAACCCCTTTTCCTATGTTGAAATTGAATCTTTTTGTTCTGGGTTGTAGGAATTCTTTATTCTATATACTAACCTATTTTCAATTGCATAATGTTAAAATATATTTTTATGTTGTGGGTTACTCTTTCACGTTTTCATAGTATTACTATTTATATATTTTTAAATGAGGTAAAATATTTCTTTTTTATTTTTTAGTAAAATATAGTATTAAAACAGAAAACTTTGGGCACCATTTAAGAACTTTGGTGGACTCCAGACAGCCTGTGGGACTCTGGTAAACTAAAACCTTCCTTAACCCCAGCATACAGGCATGGTCTTCTGCTGGTACTGAAGTTCTTTTAAGAACAGAGTGGCCTGCAGGATGCAGGAGAGCTGTGCTCTGTGGGCCCAGTGTACACAGTCCTGGAGCTTTCTTGGAGTCATGTAAGAACTTTGATGGACTTTTGGCAGCCTGCAGGACTGTGTCTGGGTGATTACTGGCAGCTTCAAAAATGCCAAAATGCAGGAACAAAATGCAGTATCAATCCTCTAGCCCACCCAGAACAAATCCACAAGACAATCACATACAAGAACTTGAATCACACACCCAAAATCTCTCAAATGATAGCCACTGAAGTAAACAAACAAGGGGCAACTGAAGGAAGAAATACATGCAAAAATAATCTCTCATGTGCAAAGTGTTAGGATGACAATCATAAAAAAATTGCTCAGCTCAGCTAAAAAAGACATAGAAAAATAAAGGGGAAGAGAAAAATGATAGAAACACTGAAAGAACAGTACAAGAAAGAACTGGAATGCATGAAACAGGTTGAAACAGATATCTAAGAAATTAAGAATTCCATTGAAAGCTGGTGAAACTGCTTGAATGAAACTGAAGATAGACTTTTAGATTTCAGATACAGTGTTGCAGCTAATGAACACGAGATAAAAGATCTCTTAAAACTAACAAGGAACCAGAAAATAACAATTGAGCAGCTACAAAATGATGCAAAGGAAAATAATATAAGAATAATAGAGATCAATGAAGCACCAGGTGACAGCACAAACGACATAAAAGACTATTTGCAGAAGCCCTAGCAGAAAATTATCCAAACATGTGAAAAGAACATGACATACTGAGACATATAGAACTCCCCACAGCAATAATCATAATAAATCTATACCTAGGCACTTAATAATCAAAATTTCAGAAATTCAGCAAAAGAATATAATATTAAAAGCTGCTATAAAAAAGAAATAGATCATCTACAATGGAAAAACCTTCAGAATCATGGCAGGTTTCTTAACACAAACCATCAAATCAAGAAGAACCTGGAGTTAATTTGAGGTCCTGAAAGAAAATAAATTCCAACCCAGGTTCATGAACCCTGTAAAACTATATATCAAATATAATGGCGAAATAAGATCCTTCAATGACAAAGAACTATAGAAATTCATGACCACCAAACCAACCCTGCTATAACAGGAAGATAACATGACAAAAATAAGCCAATACTTATCAGTTATAACCATCAATGTAAATGGCCTCATTTCACCAATCAAAAGAGACAGACTACCAAAGTGGATTAAGAAACAAAATCCAACAATATGCTGCATACAAGAAAAACATTTAACTCAAAAGAAAATTCACAGACTAAGGGTCAACGAATGGAAAATAATCCTCCATGCCACAGGAAATCAGAAAAAAGCAAGGGTAGCTCTCCTGGTTGCTGACAATGTCAACTTTGAACCAAAAATCATCTAAAGAGACAAAGATCACTACATCTATGTTAAGGGAAAACTATAAGAGGAAGCGATAGCAACTACAAATATATATGTACTCGATGTAGGAGCAGCCTCCTATATAAGACAAACTTTAACAGATTTGAAAAATCAAATGACCAATACCATAATAGTAATGGGGGACTTTAACATACCACTGTCACAAAGAGATAGATCCACTAGGCAAAAACATCAGCAAAGTAATAACAATACTAAACAAAACTTGTGAAGAAATTGACTTCTTAAACCTTTGCAGAGTGTTTCACCCAGTGACAACACAATACACATTCTTCTCAGCTTCACTCATAGCATTCTTCCAAAATACACCGTATACTAGCAAACAGAGCACTGTCAAGTGAATCCTAAGCACTTGAAATTATTCCATGCATATGGTCTGATCATAGTGCAAGAAAATTGGAAGTTATTGACAAAAGAGACTACACAAACACATGGATATTAAATAATAACCTCCTAAACAACCACTGGGTCACAGATAAAATTAAAGAAGAAATTTAAAAATATGTACAATGAAACAAAAATACAGATGCATCTTACCAAAATCTGGGAGATGCAATGAAAGCTGTTTTAAGAGGAAAATAGTAGTAAATTCACACATTATGTTACAGAACAAGCCCAAATAAGTGATCTCATACTTCACCTCAACTCCTATAGAAGAGGAAGAGCAAGTCCAGCCCAAAGCCCAAGGAAGCAGGAAACTATAAAGATTAGAGCAGAGATTAATGCATTGGAGAAGAAGAAAATAATGCAGAAAATAAATGAATCAAAGAGTTCTTTGAAAGAATAAATAAAATTGATAAACCCTCTATATAATCTAATCAAAAACTGGAAAGAAAAAAACCAAATTCATACAACAAAGAATGAAAAGGGTGAAATCACTATGCACCCTAGAGAAACTGAAAAGATCATCAATAACCGCTTCTAAAATCTTTCCTTTCACAGGAAGGAATACAGTGGAAATGGACAGTTTTCTAGATACATATGAAATGCCAAAGCTTAGTCAAGAAGATATACAAATTCTGAATAACCCAATAATGAGAGATGAAACTGAAAATTTAATAAAAAATCCTACCAACAAAGGAAAGCCCAGGTCCCGATGGATTAACAGCACATTTCTACAAGATATGTAGAGATTTAATGCTATCTTTTCTCAAACTCTTCAATAAAATTGAAAGGGAAGCAGTTCTCCCAATCTCATTCCTGGAGGCAATTATTACTCTGATTCCAAAACCAGAGAAAGATCCAACCAAGAAAGAGAACTACAGACCAAACTCTCCAAAGGATATAGGTGCAGCTCCAGTCCTGCCCTGCCGCCCCAGACCCAGCACAGCCTGACCGGTGAATGAGAACTCCAGTCCCACTGTGCTAGAGAGACCTTCCCAGAGTTCTCGAGTCCTGCCCTGTGGCCCCAGACCCAACACAGCCTGCCCTGTGAGTGAGAATATCCACTACCCCTTTGGGAGCCCTGTACACCCTCCAAAGCCCAGGCCTGGTGAGTGTGTCAGAGAGCTTCCATGCTCCCCTGCTCCCCCATACACTTCCACACCCAGCTCAGGCCTGGCATTCAGGCCTGGGGAGAAACTCTGAAGCTGAAGACTAGTGTCAAAACCATGCAGCTAATCCAGAAGCATAGCATCTTGTCAAAAGGGCACAACAGGCTCACCTCCAAGGACAGCAACAGGAAGGAGGTGAGCACAGCAGCCAGACTCAAACCAGGAAAAACTATATGAACTAGAACTTGGTGTAACAATACCTGAATTTTATAAGGTGCTAAGGTTAGAACTGCACCAAAACTCTACACCAAAATCAGAGGTCAGAGCTATAAATCATGATAAAAAGGAGTAAAATGCAATCTCAGGCCTCGAACCCACCAATGATAAGTGCAGAGGACACTAACTCAGCTAATATGAATGAATTAACAGAGGTGGAAGCAAGAAAACAACAACAGAAAGGTAGAGGAATTCAGACCAGAATTAATGCCTGAAAGAGAAAAAGAAATTTTTGAATATACAGCATCAGAAATAATGAATCAAATCCAGAAACATATGGGGGAAAATCAATGTCCACCCAGGATAAGTGCAGAGAGCACTATTCCAGCTGAAACACATATATTAACAGAGTCGCTGGCAAAGAAGCAACAGCAAAAAGGTATAGAGGAACTCAAAGGAGAAATAATTTCTGAAACAAAAAAAGAAATCTCTGAAATCATAGCATGTGAAATAGAGAATCAATTCTGAAAATATATGGAGGAAACCCAATTTATTGCAGAAAAAACTCCGCAATAAAAGAATTAATAGCTACTTCTAATGAAGACATTGACAAAAAAATAGAGATTAGAAATATGATGGATTCCTTGAATGAGCAATACAAGAAAGAAATAGATCAAATGAAGCAGAGTCAAAGAGATATAGAAGAATTTAAAATCTTAATCATGAGTCTACAGAACTATTTGAGTGAAAGCAAAGACAGTCTCAGATCTTGAAGACACTGGTTCAGCTAGTGAAAAGGTGAGAAAAGATCTCTTAAAAACAACTAGGATACAGGAAAAAATAATACATAACATGCAAGATGATGCCAAGATGAGCAATGTGAGACTAGTAGGCATCAATGAGAAAGAAGGAGTCAACACAAATGATATAAAAAGAATATGGGCAGAAGTAATAACAGAAAACTTCCCAAATATGAGAAAAAATCTAACATGCAGGTAACTGAAGCATACAGAACACCAAATAACTTTAACCCAACTAAAAACACACTGAGGCATATCATAGTCAAGATCCCAGAAATTCAACACAAGAATACTATACTGAAACCTGCTAGAGAAAAAAAGCAGATCACATTCAAAGGAAAACCCATAAGAATTACAGCCAACTCTTCACAAACAATGAAGGAAAGGAGAGCATGAAGCACAGTACTTCAAGTCCTCTGTGAAAACAAATTTCAACCCAGATTACTATACTCTGCAAAACTCCCTTTCAAGTTTGATGGAGAAGTGAAATACTTCCACGACAGAACAACTAAAGAATTTCATGATGACAAAGCCATCCCTACACAGACTACTGAAAGATGTTCTACAGAGGGACACAATGAGCAGAAATCCACTAAGGAAAACAGAAGGAACCCACTAAATAGGGCAAACAAACAGAAGACAAAAAGGAGTAAGCAACAGCAAGTAAATAACATGACAATCATAAGTCAACACACTTCAATTATAACCATCAATGTAAATGGACTCAATTCACCAATTAAAAGAAATAGACTGGTACAATGGATTAGGAAACAAAACTCAGCAATATGATGTATACAAGTAACACACTTAACTCAAATGGACATTCATAAGTTTAAAGTCAAAGGATGGAAAACAATACTGCATGCCCCAGCACCGCAGAAAAAAGCAGGAGTAGCAATCTTGTTCGCAGGCAGTCTCAGCTTCAAACCAAGAATGATCAAATGAAATAAAGAAGGCCACTATATGCTGGCTGGGGGAAGAATTGAACAGGAAGAGGTAACATAAATATGTATGCACCAAACATGGGAGCACACAACTACGTAAAACAAATCTTAATGGGCATGAAAAAGCTAATATCCAATACTACAATCAGGAGACCTAAATACCCCCTTATCCCGCACAGACAGGTCAACTAGACAAAAAATTAGCGGAGAAGTAGTAGAACTGAACCAGAGCCTGGAACAAATGGACTTGATGGACATACACAGAGTGTTCCACAGAACCACGGCTGAATACACATTTTTTTCCGTTGCACATGGGACATTCTCTAAAATAGACCATATACTGATCCATTGGTCATGCTTAAGTATGTGCAAGAAAACAGAAATTATTCCATGCATATTATCTGACCACAGTGCAATGAAACTGGAAATAAATGACAATAGAAACCAGAAAAAAAAGCCTAAATACGTGGAAATTAAACAACAGCCTACTCAGCAATCAATGGGTTACAGAAGAAATTAAACAAAAAATTCAAAAATATCTCCAATTCAATGAAAATTCAACCACAACTTATTGGAATTTATGGGATGCAATGAAAGCAGTTCTCCAAGGGAAGTTCATAGCTATGTACCCATACATTAGGAAAACAGACTGGGAACAAATAAACTCACTAATGTGACACCTCCAACATCTAGAAAAGGAAGAGCAAACCAAACCCAGACCCAAAGACAATAAGTCATAAATATTAGAGCAGAAATGAATTCAATTGAGATGAAGAAAGCAGTTCAAAGAATCAATGAATCAAAAAGCTGGTTCTTTGAAAGCCTAAATAAAATTGATAAGCCACTAGCTAACCTCATCAAAAAAGAGGAAAGAAAAAATTCAGATACAAGCAATAAAGAATGCAAAGGTAAATCCAGTGGAAATTCAGAAGATCATCAATAGTTACTTTGAGAATCTTTATGCTCACAGAACAGAAGACACAGATGAAATGGACAGATTCCTAGAAAAGTACAAATTACCAAAACTGAATCAACAAGATAGAACAACTCTTAATAAACCAATAACAGCCAACAAAATATGAAATGTAATAAAAAGCTTGCCAACGAGGAAAAGTCCAGGTCCTGATGGATTCACAGTTGAATTCTACAAGAAATCTACAGAAGATATAATCCCTACACTCAACAAACTATTCAATGAAATTGATAAGGAATCAGTTGTCCCAAAATCATTACTGGACACAAATATTATACTGACACCAAAACCAGGGAAAGTAAAATAGAGAACTACAGGCCAATATCACCCATGAACATAGATGCAAAACTCCTCAGTAAAATCCTAGCAAACAGAATACAGCAAATCATCAAGAAGATCATACACAATGGTCAGGTAGGACTGATCCCTGGGATGCAAGGATGGTTCAGTATTAGAAGATCTATAAATGTAATATACTATATAAATAGAACAAAAATTAAAAACCACATGATCCTCTCAGTTGATGCAGAAAAGGCTTTAGACAAAGTCCAACATTCATTCATGTTCAAAAATCCTTAAGAAAATTGAAATAGAAGGCCTCTACTTCAATTTGATAAAAACTATCTATGACAACCCAATGGCTAATATAATTCTGAATGGGAAATCTTAAATCCTTTACTCTTAGATCTGGTACAAGACAAGGATGTCCTCAATCACCCCTCCTATTCAGTATAGTTTTGGAATCATTAGCTACAACCATAAGACAAGAGGGAGAAATAAAAGGAATAAAGATAAAAAAGAAGTTAAATTATCACTATTTGCAGATGATATGATACTTTACTTGGAAGACACAAAAAAATCCACCAAGAAGCTACTGGAATTGCTACACAAATTCAGTAGCATAGCAGGTTATAAAGTCAACACTCAAAAGTCAATAGCATTTCTCTACACAAATAACAAACACACTGGGAGGGAAACTATAGAAACAATACCTTTTACAATAGCATAGCAGAAAATGAAATATCTTGGAATTCATCTAACTAAAGAAGTTAAAGTTCTTTTCACAGAAAATTATAGTACTCTGAAAAAAGAGATCATAGAGGATTTCAGAAAATGGAAAGATATACCCTGCTCCTGGATAGGAAGAACCAACATTGTGAAAATGGCCATACTCCCAAAATTGTTGTACACATTCAATGAACTCCCTATCAAACTACCAACAAAATACCTCCCAGGCCTAGAGAAATCATTCTTACAGTTTCTTTGGAACCAGAAAAGACCTAGAAGAGCAAAGGCAATCCTGGTCAACAAACACAAGTCAGGAGGCACTATAAATCCTGACTTGAAATTATATTACAAAGCCACTGTTATAAAATCAACTTGGTATTGGTAACAAAACAGACCAAAAGAATAGACTAGAAGATACAGAGGGCTCTACAAACACACTCGACCACTTGATGTTCAACAAAGGGGCCAAACACGCTTACTGGAAGAAAGATAGCCTCTTTAACAAATAGTGCTGGAAAAATTAGCTCTCCACATGTCGAAAACTAAAACTTGACCCAGGTCTATCACCATTCACTAAGGTAAAGTCAAAATTGGTTAAAGATCTTAACATTAAAACAGAAACATTCAATCTCCTGGAAAAGAAAGTAGGAGGAACTCTTTAAGACATAGGGGTAGGCAAAGAGTTCATGAACATTTATTCACACAGGAAACATTTGAAAGAATTAACAACTGGGACCATCTGTTATTCAGAAGCTTTTGCATGTCAAAACAAATTACCAGCAAAGTGAAAAGACAACTGACAAATTTTGAAAAAAATCCTAACTCTTAAGCACTCAGACAAGAGTCTCTCTCTAGAATTTATAAAGAACTAAAAAATATCAGGGCCCCTAAATGTAAAGACCCAATCCAGAAATGGGCACCCGAGATGAACACACACTTCTCAGAGGACAAAATTAAAGAAGCAACAAATATATGAAAAAATGTTCCACATCACTAGTCATCCATGAAATACAAATTAAAACAGTACTGAGATACCATCTCACTCCAGAAAGAATGGCTCTCAAACAAATCAACCAACAACAAATGTTGGAGAGGTTGGAGGGAAAATGGAACCCTTCTCCACTACTGGTGGGAATGTAGACTGGTGCAACCATTATGGAAATCACTGTGGAAATTCCTAAAGAAACTAGGACTGGAAATCCCATTCAAGCCAGCTATATCCCTACTGGGAGTCAACCTGAAGGAACTGAAAACATCGTATCATAGGGGTATATGTGTACCTATGTTTATAGCCGCACAATTTGTGATAACAAAATCTTGGAAACAACCAAGATACCCATCACATGAGGAATGGTTGAAAAAGATGTGGTATTTTTATACAATGGAGTATTACTCAGCTGTAAAGAATGATAAACTCGAAGGCTCCATATTTAAGTGGATGCCATTTGAAGACATACTTATAAGCAAAATAAACCAGACCCTCATATGCAAATACAGTATAATCTCCCTAGTATTACTCAAAAGGAGAATTGAAAATAGAAATGTATAACACAATTAAAAGGAAAGCTAGAACTTGAGGATTGGACAATGAGGAGAGGGGAAGGAGAAACGCTGAGAAACATGACAGTCAAGACCATTCACTTATACACACTAGATGGGTAAGACAATGATCCTGAGAAACATCAGGAGATTTTGAAACTAGCAGTTAAATGGTAGGATTCTCACCCCAACTAACTATATATGCTGATACCTGTGAAGCAAGCAACTGCACTGAATTTAACAAAGTGTAATAGATGCGTCATACTCCAAATGCCACCCATTCTGGTCTTCTAAATATGTACTTCTTGTCATGACATACCAGCTATTACTATACTGCCTTTTTTTAAAGGGTAGTCAGTGAAAAATAAGACAAAAAATGTCACAAAACACTCATACTAAAATGCTACTATGCTGTATATGGATGGATTTCTAAATATCTATGTAAATATATGTAAGTGCTCATTCCTATTCTTTTAATTTTTTTTCTTCTTCATATTCTGTATGGACTTAGAGTTTAGTATCTCAATACTTGGTGGAAAATACATGTTCGATGTTATGCCTCTGATGGCTGATATTTAGACTAATAGTGTTGGTAAACTGAACTGCATATGTTGCAGGATGATAATAAACTTCTCTTCTGGAGGGTTAACAACCTAAGATTGCAGATCAAAAATTGGAGAAAGAGAAAGGCAGCAAGGTCAGCCAATATTTTGTCCCTAGGCTATCAAGGTCAGTGACGACTCAGGACATAGGAGAATTTGTAATGTAACATCATGTGACTCAGTAATGCCCCAAATTTTCTGATCAAGGAGATTATGGGGCCACAGAGGAATGAGATCGATGATGTATAGAGTGCCTAAGGAGAGTCACATGGAGAGAAAAGTTTCTCTCAGGCTTCCACAGAGAGCAAATTGGTCAAGCAATGGCCGTGACTCATTCACAAGGCTGACACTGACAAGGGATCTAAAGTGTGGTACAGGGGTACAGGATAAACCCTGAGGGTACCTCACTGACCTTATCTGACACAAAAGTTACATTTTTTGTTACATAAGTCTTACTTTAACTCGATCTTAACCATCCAGCAGAAAAGTAAAAAATGGAGGTATATAAAGTCATATTAATATACTGAGCTGTGAATGGCTCAAGTCAACAACTTCTGTGGATAACCCACTTCAATTGTGGACTGCTGATCTGTGTTAGATTTTTTTTTTATTTTTTTAAAAATATATGTGTGTGTGTGTGTGTATCAATGTTTTAAAAATCTGTAACATATGTATCGTTGTATGTGGCCCTGTTTATGTCATTTTTTCTCTTTGTTTTTGCTTCTATTTTTCACTCTTCAAGTTAAAATACAAATAAATTTAAAAATAAATAAATAAAGTATATGGATGCAAAAATCCTCAATAAAATCCTAGTAAATACAAAGCAGAAAATAAAAAAGATTATACATTGTGACTGAGCGGGATTCATTCCAGGAGTATAAGGATGGTTCAACATATGTAAATCTGTAAAAGTAATTAACTACAGCAATACAGCCAAAAACAAAAACCAAGCGGTCAGCTCAATAGATGCAGAAAAACCCTCTGACAAAGTTCAACTCTCTCATTATAAAAATTCTACAGAGAATTACAATGGAATAGATGGTCTATATGTCAACCTGATAAAAGCCAGCTATAAGAAACCAATAGCCAGCATCACACTAAATAGGCAAAAACTAAGGATGTTCACTGTTGATAGTCCTATTCAATGTAGTTTTAGAAACCTTAGCCAGAGCAGTTAGACAAGAGAAAAAAAAATAAAAAGAACAAGGATTGGAAAAGAATTGCTGATGATAGTCTACATAGAGGACCCTCAAATCTGCACCAACAGTCTTATAGATTTAATCACCAAATTCAGCAACACAGCAGGTTATGAAGCCAGTACCCAACAATCAGTATTTTTGTATGCAAACAATGAACACACTAAGAGATAAATTAGAGAAAATGTGCCTTTCACAATAACATCCAAAAAAATTACATACTTAGGAATCAATCTCACAAAGTATGTAAAAGATTTATAAAGTGGAAATTGTGGTACTCTGAGAAAAGTGAAGAGGATTCGAGAAAATGGAAAACTATTCCATGCTGGGAAGAACCAATGTTGTGTAAATGGTCATATTTGCAAAATTGTTGTACAGATTCAGTGCAATGATTGACATACCATTATTACACCTCACAGAGGTAGAGAAAACTTTCCTCCAATCGATTTGAAGCAAGTGACCTAGAATAGCAAAAACAATCCTGGGAAACAAAGAAAAGAGGGGAGGTATCATAATCCCGGACCTGAAATTATATATAAAGCTACTGTAATAAAATCAGCATGGTACTGGCATAGAGGTAGACCTGAAGAACAGAATAGAATATACAGACACAACTGCAAACACATTCAGCCACCTTATCTTTGATAAAGGGGCCAAACATGTGGAGCAAGACAGCCTCTTTAATAAATGGTGCTGGAAAAACTGGCTTTCCACATGCTGAAGGCTAAAACGTCAGGGTGGGTAGAGAGTTTGTGGACAAAACACAAACTGTATGGGAAGTACTTCAATGAAGTGACCACTGGGATCTCCCCTTTTTGAAAGGTTTCTGTACCTCACAACAACTCTCCAACAGAGGAATAAGAAAACCCACAAACGTGGATAAAATTGTAACCTACTGTCCCTCTGACAAAGGCATTCTATCTAAAACATATAAAGAAATTTTAGAAAGTCAGGCCCACAAATTCAAAGGCCAATTCAAACATGGTCATCTGATATGAATATACACTTTACAGAGGAAGAAATACAAATGGCAAGTAAATATATGAAAAAATGTGCAGCACCATTGGTCACCCAAAAATGCAAAAGAAAGCAACATGAATCCCATCTCACCTCAGAAGGAATGGCTACTATCGAGAAGTCAGCCTGAATAACAAATTCTGCACAGACGGTGGAGAAAAGGAACAATTATGCATATCTGGTGGGAGTGCAGACTGGTACAACCACGATGTAAATCAGTGTGGAGATTCCTTTGAAAGCTAGGTTGGAGACTTAACTCAAGCCACCTATTCTCTTCCTGGACATTTTTCCAGGGGAACTGAAAAAGTCATACCACATCAACATCTGTGTGCCCATATTTATAATAGCACAATTTGTCATAGCTAAATCCTGAAAACAACAGATACCCATTAAGTGAAAAATAGATAAAGAAGATGTGGTAATTGTTTGTAATGTTTCTCTTCTTAATTTCTCGTATGTTTCTTTTTGCTTCTAATTTTACATACATATATCTGATAATATGAATAACTGGTTAGGAGACAACAATGTTACAACAAATACTGTGAAATTCATAATACTTTGTTATGTGAAATTCTGTATAACTTGTAATGATTTTCTATTTCCATTCTAATTTGAACTCTCTTTAAAAATAGATAAAATAGAAAATTTACAATTGATAAGGTATTTCACACTAAATGAAACAATACGAATCTCATAGTAGTTGTAAGGCAGTATTGTCTTCAAGTTAGTTGTTCTTATTATCAGATATATTCATGCAAAATTGGAACAAGAAAGAAAAAATAAAAAATAAGAAATTAAGAGAAAAAGCATGAGTCAGGCTGAATCAAGACTAAACTAACTCTTAATTTTGATGTGGTCCTCTTTTCTTTTGTTCTGTGCTTTCTGTGACATTGAGGAAATTTTTCCAAATTCAGTATCATGAAGCTAAACCTATTTTCTCAGAATGGCATGTTTTTGCATCTTATAATCAAGTCTGCAATTGGATGTGTTACTACTTTTCAAATGTTTCAAGGTGAGAGTCCCTCTTCAGAATTTTTCATGTGAAGGTCCATGACTTTAGTACTGTTTTTATTTTATAAATACTATAATTTTTGTCCATTGAATAGTCTTGATGTCTTTAACATAAATCCATTGAACATTTATAGGGAGGTTCATTTCTGGGCTATCTTATTATATTGGTTGATATTTCTGGTTTTTGTGCTAATGCCCTATTATTTTTATTTTTGTAGCTTTGTAGTATGTTTTGAAATCAGCAAGTGTGAGATTTCCAATATTGTTTCTTTTCAATATGAAAAATAATGTACTAGCTATTCAGAGTACTGAAAAATTTTGTATGAATTTTAAAGTCCAACTCTTTATTACAGAAAATTATTTCTGCCATTGTAACATGCACTCTAAAATAAACAGATGAACTCAAAAATCATACAGAATTTCACATTCCTGTTTTCTTGGTATACCCAGACTTTCTATAGCTTCATGTTAAATCTTGGTAAGAAGAAACATAATTTCTAACAATTAGCCCATCTAGGTTATAATAGTTTTGACATACACATATACAAAGCACTATAATCCACCTTTATTCTGTAAAATCAATAGTAATGCTTTCTCTTTTGTTTATGATTTTATTTACCAGGGATTTCTCTCCCTCTTTTCTCTGTCTGCATTAGCATTTGTCTATATTAATGTATTGAAAATATAAAGTGTTTCATGGATATTTCTTTATTTTTTATTCTCTTATTTTATTACCTTGGCGCTAATCTATAATACTAGATCCTTTTTTCCTGTATATTTGAGTTCATTTTCCTCTTCTATATCTAGATACTTATTATAAATCTAAGTTGATGAAATATGCATTCTATTGAATTCATCATTCGCATTACACTGTTAACCATGAGTTTTGTCTTCAGCCTTCTTACTACTTCTGTAGGTTGTTATATGAGCCATTTGTTCATCTTCTGCTGTCTAAAGACATTTTCTAATTTCCTTCAGCACATTCTTTTTGTTTCATTCGTTGTTCAATCCTTGTGTTCCCCGATTTCCCAGTTTCACAGTTAACTTCTGCTTTCCTTTGTTGTGATAAGGACAGATGTCCGGTATTCTTTCTTTCTTCCTATGTTTACCAAGACTATGTGGTGGCCTACTATGGTCTGCTGGAGAGTATTCTGTGCACACTTGGAAACAGGGCTTATTGTTCTGTTCCTGGGGAGTCTTTGCTGCATGACCTTCAGCTCAATCAGTCTGTGGTCTTTTTCTGCTTCTTTGATTTTTTTACTGACCTTCCTTTTGCTCGTTCCATTATCAGATATGAGGTATTGTAGACCTCTATTGTTCTAGAGCCTTTGATTAAGTTCCCATAACTCTGGTTCTGTGAAAATTTATTACCTTTGTTTAAAAATGAAGATTGATAGGTCACATAGATAGACAGATGATTGGTAGATAGATAAAGATCCATAGATGACAGATAGCTAGCTAGCTAGCTAGCTAGATAGATACATAGATAGATAGATAGATAGATAGATAGATAGATAGATAGATAGATAGATAGGACAGATGGATGGACAGACAGACAGCTAGGATCCATCTATCCATACATATTTTTTGTCCTATCAATTTGGCCTTGTTATCATTATTCAATATCTTTTTTATATCAGTTTGGTTCTAAGCTTATTTTGCCTGACCCTGGTATAGCAAACTTTCCTTTCTTTTAGTTACTCTTTGCCTGGACTATTATTTTCCATTAATGTAATTACAAGCTGGATGTGTCTTTACTGTGAACCTTTTCTAGCTAAGACACTGGTACTGCTTATCTATTCTGGTGATCTGTGGTTTTTGATGGGATGTGCTACAGACTGAATTGTGTCTGCTTCTCCCAAAACCGTATACTGAAATCATGGTTCCTAATGTGTAGGTGTTTGGAGATGGGTCCATTGGGAGGTATGTAGCCCATCAAGATAGACCCCACCCAACCCCATGGTGGTATGACTGCTCTTATCAGGAGGGGAGAGACACATCTGTTCCACAGATACACACTGAGGAAACATTAAAATATGCCCCTTTTTAACAGCCTACTGAGCTATTAGGACTCATCAGTGACTGATTTCTTGGTCTACTGGCATAGAATTTCTAGCTTGTAGAACTCTGAGAAAGTACAATTTTGCTGTTTCAATTACTACCCAATGCAGTGATGGCAGCGGCAGCAGTCTCTTAGCTAAGGCAGCCAAAGCAACAAAAATATGATTGGTACAAAGAAGGCTGATGCAAGCAAACACACACACACACACACACACACACACATACACACAGATATAGAAACAGCTGTGAAACCATGTAATTGGTAAAGGCTGAAAGTGATTTTTGGGTTCATGCTAGAGAAAGCCGATTTGTGATCTGACAGCATTTTAAGGAAAGCTTGAGTGGTGAGACAACTCAGAAACAGAAGTGCACAGATAGAAAGCTGCTACCTCTTTAGACTGTACATAAAGTATCAGCAGGAGAATGGGGACAGAGATGTGCACGATTCTAGCTATTCTGAGGAAATATCAGGTAAGAATGTGGGGCATATGGTTCAGAACTGAAGAAAATACAATTTTTTTTATAAAGTGCTGAAGAGCTTGGCTATGTTGTGAAAGTTGTTGAATGTTCCAAAAAAGAAGCAATGAAAGATTAAGAAGAGGTTAAGGATAAGGAGATGAACTTGGATTTCAAGCACTAATTATCTAAGCCTCATTTTTATAAAATACAGAATTATGTAAAATCAGGAGCCTATATTGAAAGTGGGAATGGGCCAACTATAATTAAAGTTGTGACAATAATCTTTTCAAGTATATACACCATATATCACCTCTATTACACAAATGGAGAGTACGACATCCTTAATAGAGATTTTACAAAACATTCTCTTAAATGCAAAACCTTTGTTTAATTAAATTTGTATTTGTGCTAAGGATAGAGTTAAACAAAGTAAATTGGAGTTAAGGAATACAATATTTCCATAGAGGTAATTTTAAGAAGCAAGACTGTATTCTGTAATGATCATGCTCAAAACTGGAGAGCTACTTTTGAAGTAATCTGTAAAAATTGACTACAGTACAGTTTTTACATAATCATTTTTATTTATTAGCACAATATTAATAATCAAGCTATGTTGCACTGTTAAATGTTTTGTATATTATACAATTCTGAAAGTAATAAAAATAGTGTGCTGAGGATTTTAAAGTAAGTTATTCCACATTGGTGTTACAGTAAGCAACTTGATTAGGCAGAATGCTGTACCGTCACTATAATGCCTATCGATGAAGTGTCAAGAATCTGTGATTTTATCCACTGAAATACCCAAAGCTTGTATCTTTCCTCAGTGGTACAATGTCTTCTGAGTGTGATCACATGCCTGAGTGAGCTTTGGCAATCTGCCATGAAGTATTACTAGATGTAAAAATAAAAATCTCGTTTCCCTGTGTCTATATATATATCTATGCTTGAACACGGAGAATCATTTATGTGCTCCTTTGCCAAGCTGGTACACTCACAGGCTGTTTTGAAGTTTGAAGTAGTAAACATGGGAGGGACAAATAATTCAACATGAAGTATGTCCTGATATGAACCTGGTTTGTCTTGCAAATTACAAGCTACCAGGTATGGCAGCGCACATGGATAGCAATGCCTATCCCATATGGCAAACTTCTAGTACGGAAGGCCTTGTCTTTGTTTTAGTAAAATTTCAACTGTGAGGTGAAAGTGTTTGCTCTTCCAAACATTTCTAATGTTTTTAAATATTTAAGCAAAATACAATCTGTTAGGTCAGATTCTCGTTTCTATCAGTAGAATTTAAGAAAGTTTGTTTACTTTTCCAAATTGTTTATTTGCATCTGAATCATCATCTCCAGACAAAACTGATGCTCAAAAGAAACTTGAATTTTTAGTAACATTTCTTGGGCAAAAGGTGGGTGGAAGGATTCACCAGCAGGCCTGCCACTAGGAGGATGGAAAAGTCGTCTCTGAAGTACAAGACGACGTCTTGTGCTGAGATCAGGAATAATAGAAGCGCAGGAATTTGCAGTGTCCTTAGAAGGTAGCTTTTATGTTACATTGATTAAAAAGGGTATCAAATAAGGAAGAAAAACAAGACATGATTGCTTTCTGTTTCTTAATTTTCATTTTGGTCTCTTCATTAAGACTATTTCCAAAAATAAATGGGAAGAATAACTTAGCTTCAGAAACACCATCTGCATACAACTGCTACTATGCTTATGTATTAATTTCAATCCCAATTATAATCTGAAGCAAGTCCTTGATTATCAGAATATATTACCCCTAAATTCTGCAATATGCCCCTTTTAAAACATAAAGGAATTTTTGTACCTAATTATAAATTTGCTTCATATATGAAACATATTTTGGTTCTTTTTTTAATAAACTCTACACAGGGTTTGACCCTGTTACCATTTTCCCCTTTAAAAAAATCCTTCTGGCTGTTTGCTTCATGGTTCTTCTTTTCTTCTAGATGCTCTTTCTTTTAGGCTCATTTATATGTTTTCTCCAATTCTAACTCTTGAATATACATTTTTATTATATAATAAATTTAGCTCTCAACTTCTAACATCTATCCATTTCACAAAGTTTTTGTCAGCATTTTCAGAGAGGTAAGAATTCTGAATATAAGACTAAAAGTAACAGTGTCGTCCTTTCACATTTATGAGCTAGGCATAGTGGTGCAATCCAGGAGACTAAAGAAGAAAAATGGCAAATTAAACCAAGCTTCGGTTCTAAGAAATGTCCTGTTTCCAATAATGATGATGATGGTGGTGATGCTGCTGTGGATGAAGCTCAGTATGAAATCCCTGAGTTCAATCTCTAATATCCTAAAAAACAAAAGAAAACTAGGAAAGCTATCGTACATTTGGACACTGATTCTGTAGTGCATGTTCCTTGTCCTGCATGTTTTACTTATCAACATACTTTGCTTCATATGTAGGTAGGTAGGAAGGTACATAGAGATGTCCCAAAAGCCCATAATGACCATCTCTAGTCCATATACTTTTCATTGCTTCTAAAAACAAATTCAGCTACTTATAGGCATTTGAATTTAAACATTATATAGAAAATTAAGCACCTATGATTTTTCTCCCTACTCACCAAAACTGAATTCGAGGTTCTCGCTCCTTAGAAAGCTCCATCTTCAAGATGGATGTCCAAGCCATCCATAAGGGTGGCACTCTTCCTTTCCCGTATTCACTGTAAGGAAGCTGACATCAAAACTACCATCTATATGCATTGCCAGCCCATGCTCTGCCACTAGGTGGTGCTGCCTCACAGCTATCATCCCCTACCTCCTGGACTCTTTGGCCTACTAGAAGAGAACCCAGGTAGCAATCTATCAGTTCCCTTTAGTCTCACCAGAGGAAACAAGTTAAATATGCAAAGGACATGTGTGTGACACTTTTAAGTTTTGATTGGTTCCCCAGAGACTCGCAGGGGAAGTTTCTGCCCATACCCTCCCCTCTGCCTTATCTATCACTACTTTCAAAACCCACCTTGACAGCGTTCTCAGCCCTTGAGCTTTAGAACACTGAACTTACTGCTTCCTCTGTGTACAGGGTGTTTGCCTTCCCCCTGGCCCTTAAGTCATTCTGCATTACATGCTGGCTGCTTCTCTTGGAAATGGGATCACCTAGTGTGTGCTGCGAGCCCTCCCCCCATATTCTCTTTAAATTTTGCACATGCATGCACACTCACTTGTCACACTGCAGTTGTTGGCTTTTCTTGACTTTCTGTTATGACCTGTAGCAAGTCCTTCAGGGTAAGACTCAAAATGCACTGCTTTTATTTCCTTAATTGTGATAGAGAACAGGAAGTGGTACATATTCTATGAATGAATAAAACTAACTGTGTATGATCAGGGTTACAGTAAATGCTGTATATATTTATGCCAGGTGTCACATAATGTCATTAAATCAGTATACAATAATGCTGGTATGAAGAGGAAAATCAGTTTCAATCTATAAATTAAGGACTTTGGAGCTGATTACCTATAAATAAAAGGCTTGATCATTTTTAAAATTATAAATCAAAAATATAAAAAATATAAACAACTAGGCTGTAAATTATAAACACTATCACGCAAAGAAAATAGTAAAGTACACAGGTAAAATGTTGTTTAAAACTTTTCATACCTTCTAGGATCATCAAATGTTCTTCAAAAATTTGATATTTAATTATATTACATTATATAGTTTAGAAATAATGATTTGACTAATCCAAACCTGCTAGATTTATTTCTTACATATCATTTAGAGAACATAATAATTTTGAGAGCATATTTGAGTAATATAGGGAACAATATTACAAAGTTAAATATTCTTGTCATTTTTTCTCTCAGTGGAAAACTTCTTTTTCCCACTAAATATAGCAGAAAGTTCAGAAGTTGCTTGGCAACTTTACATTTTGAGACTCATTTGTAAATCTTTTTTTTCCTTTTTAATATATTTAGTACAGGGTCACAGGGTCTCACTACACAGATCCAACTCCTAGTGATCCTCCTGTTATCAGCCTCCCAAATGCTGGGATTATGGGCCCCTGCCACCACGCCCAGTCTCAGTTGCTGTCTCAGTGCCCTTAGGGTGGAGCCAGCAACCCAGGTCCCCGTGCCTGCCTGAGCAGGTGCTTTAGTCTGCTGAGAATTAATTTGAACTAACATCTAGTAGCTTGAGTTTGGCCTATGAAGGAGACATCAACCTCGAATTGCAGAATGTTATATGACATATAAAATTAGGGGCTTTGCATGTGTAGGTAATATCAGGATCTTAAGACAGGGCATTGCGAGTAGATTTAAGGAGGACTCCAAATCCAGTGACTGGTGCCTCATGAGAAAAAGGCAGACGTGATCTGAGACACAGAAACTGTTAGCTATGTGAAGACAGAGTCTTCTGTTAGCCACAGAAACTAGGAGATAGGAGAAGTTGAGATGCTAAGGGGGGATCTTTCTAAAGCCTTTTGCACTGGAATGGTTCTTGGGTGGTGTCCTCTGGCTTCCAGAACTATGGAAGAATGAATTTCCATTGTTTTAAGCCACATGGTTTGTGATTTTCTGTCACAGCAGCCTTAGAAAACTAATACAATCCAAAGGTACAAAAAAAATCTTGCCACACCACATACATGTGACAGCCAGGAAACTAGGAAAGAATAGAAATTGCAAACAGTGCTTAAAAGAGTATTTTACACATCTGGTGATACACTAGGAATAATTTAGTAAAATTGAGTGCTTTTAAAGAACAAATTAAATTATTTATTTTGAAATTGTATTGTGACATTTTTTTCCCCTGACACAAAGAAGTAGTAGAAAGTCTTGATGGGTTGCGGAGGAGGAGCAGGATTATTGCTTTTCTGTGTGCAATCATTTTTTTTTTCAGATAAAACTATTGCAAACCATATTCAGATGTGATTATTCAAATGGTAAACACCAGCAAGGGAGATGTGCCAGGCTGGGAAAAACCTATTGAGGTAAATTGCTTGCGCTTCTGAAGAGAGCAAAGTGCTGCTTAGAATACGTCGTGTGCCAGAGATGAGACCAGAAAAATGAAATACACCTTTAAGCATAACTTAAAATAAATAGTTGGTGTTCTTGCTGAAGGACTCTGGAGGAATATTACTGTAACAAATTGCTATATTTAATTCTTGGATAGTAGCCAGGTGTAGATCACACATGAAATTTTTCTATTAAAATAACCACAAGCAAAAAAAAGGAAAGAAAGAAAGAAAACACACCCTCGCACCCAGAGGAGCACCGAACCTACACGCATTCTGAAGTCATTATTTCATGGTGACCACACAAAGCAATGTGAACTGAACAAAAAAGCACTGAGACTCTGAGTAGAGTGGAAATAATACAGTACCTATGATTTCTCAGACTATTAACAGAATTTTCCCCACAAAATTATTATTACTTTATTCTGTATTTTAGGGAAGGGTATACAGGATGTTCAGGATCTCACTACTAGATCAGACTCATAGTGATCTGTCTGTTTACAGCCTCCCAAGAGCTGGGATTACAGGCCCATGCCACCATGCCCAGTCTCAATTGCCATCTCACCAAGCTCTGGGGAGTGGGGCCGGCATAGCAGGCCCTGGGGGATCAGACCCCTGGCCTCCGTACCTTCTTGCAGGCACTTTAATCCACTGAGCTACTAGGCTGGCCCTCAATCCTGTAAACTTCTTACAGCTGTACTTAGTGACAATATTTCCAAGCAGGTAGGAAAGCTCAGTAGCCCAGTGTGGTTCGTGGGGTCAGACCATAGCTAGTGCTGACACTCCCAGGAACACCAGGAGACTGACAGCTGGGCTGGCACCATTGCATTCCAGTCACCTTCCTCCAGTTCCATGGAGCCAGTCTTTTTCTGGTGCAGTAATGTAATAGGCATCAAGGGCTCCTTACTGGTTAGAAATGCAAATCAGAGCGGTTCAAATGCTTCCTTTCTTTATGTATCATCTTTTTATTTTCCATTTTAAAGTGAGCTGCTTTGTTAAATAGTATCAGAAACTGTTTACTGCTGTCCCCAGCAGTATATTTTGTTAGATTAATTATCATCAATAAATATTAGGCATGTGTTCATTCCAGTAATATCAGGTATCACCAGTAGCAGTATTAAATATTAAAATATATCCACATGGCAACAGTCTGTCCTTGTCTTAGAACTAAGTATCGCTTAGCTAGTATTGGATTTGTTACAAACTTAACATGTTGGGAAGAATCTCACACTCCCAGAGATTTGATAATCCTTATAATGGAGCAGACTGTGAGACATATTACTTCTATAGAGTATTGTGGCCTGGCTGAAACTGTCATCCTGCAAAAAAGGATCACACAGCCCCCACTTGCCATGCATAAAAAGTGCCATACAGAGCCAGGTGTGGTGGCCCACACTTATAAGCCCAGCACTTGTGAGAATGAGGCAAGAGTATCATTTGGAGTTCCAGACCAGCCTGGGTTGAAAAGTTAGCTCAAGGCCAGCCTGAACTGCATAGCGAGAACCTGACCCTAAAAGAAAAACAAAGAAAAAGCTACTCTACAGTCAGACGGTTTTCTTTGTTTATATCTTTAATATCAGATGAACCCCATGATTATGTTACTCTAAACCAGAAGCCAGTGGACTGGCTTAAATAAAGGTTAGAAGTTATGTTTTGTTTAAACTGCAAGGTTTTATTTATTTATTTATTTTTGGGTCATTTTCCAAAGTTGTGCGACTTCATTTCCAGTTCTCCAATTCCACGTTCATAGTAACAAATTGGAAGCTCTGAGCACTGTAGGCCCGTATCATGCTTACTGGCGGCTGGTATTTTGAAAAAGGGATCAAGACTATAAATTTCACCCCTCAGTCCCTGTTGTTCATCAGGCTGGGATTATTACCAGAGCCAGTTAGCTCACTGATGCTCACTTGCTGGCCTCCAAAACCATTTTTTGGTCCTTATCTAACTTTTCATTTGTGCCCAGGCTTTGCTTTCTTAGACCACAGAGGAGTAAGTTCAGTTGATGTGGATCCTGTGTCCTAAGGAGTTGACTTTCATGTGTAACTTACAGCTCAGACAAATCAGGTGCAACAAATTATTCACTATTAATGTTCTAGCTTTACACACAGCTGTGGCTTTTTGATCTCATTAATTCTGTTAATCAAAATGAAACCATTTGGAAAGACACACCTGCTAAAGTGATGCTGCTGTGCAACGACTGGGGTAAGGAAGAGGGGCCATTGTTTCTGGTACAGGGACTGGGTCTCCCCACCTTACTAATTGCACTGCAGTCTTGCCAGATCCCTTTTCATTTCTTAATGTGTTAGATCCATTCTACTTCCCAATTTCATAATCATTGTTTCTTTCTGCCAGAAGCTCCCCTATCTCTGTATCTCCCCTGGAGGTCGTCCCCTAATCTCATTTCAAATACTGATAACCCCAGTTCAAATATTGACTTCAAAGCATCCTATGTAGGCTACAGTGTCAAATCGCTGCCTGTCCCAGCAGTTATGATTTTTCTGAAAACCCTTTTTATATAACTGTTGACTTACTTTCTGTTGTCTCTGGCAGAGGGTTAACTCCCTGAAGATAATTATCCTGTGTTTAACTATCTGTCATTAATGTAGGATGAATGAATGAAAGCAGGAGTGAAGGAGTGGTGTAGGTAGTGCCTCTGGCTTTGAAGCCATTCGGTGGTGGAAGAACAGAAGGTGAAGTGGGAAAGCAGAGGAGAACTATTCCCTGCAGAGCTGTATGTATGTATGCATGTATGTATGTATGCATGTATGCATGTAGGACAGGGTCTACGGGGATTCACTATGTAGATCAGACTCAGAGATTCTCTTGCTTTCAGCCTCCCTAGTGCTGGGATTACAGGTGATGGCCACCATGCCTAGTCTCAATCGCTGTCTCAGTGATCCCCATGGCCACAGCCGGAACAGCAGGCTGGGAAGAGCTGTATTTGTTGATTCATACATTTTTGAACCAGGTGAGATATAAAACCTAGACATAAGTAGCTTCTGTCACAGCCAATGTTGGCTCTTCTTCCGTGTATGTGCATATTAATCGTCCTTAGCAAGGGCAAATGATGTGTACAGTAGCAGGCCAGTGTTCATACTGTGTCCTTCGCTGAGAATGTTCCAGTACAGAAGGATTTCAGTGGACCACCACAGTGAAGTGTCCCACCTTCACACTTGCAGAGAAGTAGCAATTGTTATCCGCTGAAGGGTATCTCTTTGAGTAACACTGGTTTAGAGACATGTTTTGAGATGCCAATTTAAAAAGAATGTATGAGTTTTGTTTGAATTTAATGAAATGAAGTAGCTCAGCACTGAGAGGAAGTAGACTGTGTAGCAGAAAGTTACTGTATGGGAAGATTGTGCTTCCAGGGTACAATCCTGGTGAGCATATTCATCTCAGACAACTAATGAACTTAAGGGAATTGTAGTGCTTGGGGGAAGTCACATAATAAGGAATCTGATGGTTTACAGAACAATATCTGTAGGATACAATCTGTATCTGAAATATGATTTTCATGAATCATCCCTATGCATATATTGTATAGATATGCCAATTAATTATTTTAAGTGCTGCAAGAATACTTATAAAAAGTTAAAGTTCATAGAAGAGCAGAGTTTACTAGCAGAAGCATAATTAAGTGGAGCACGTTATTCTTGGGTCAGTTCGGATTCCTACCATTCTGCCCCACTAAAGAAATCCGCAAGGGAGAATGGTGGTGTTTTGTTGGTTCTGTCATCTTCAGTTTCTAATGTAGTTGAGTTGTCTTGCCTTTAAAAATTCTTCAGAACAGCCTGCTGAAGTAGGAATAACCTAAAACAAGTTTTGTCTCCTTTCCATGTTTTTTTTTCCCCCCGGCTTCCAGATAACTTTGAAAATGTGTCCAACCCAGAGAGGTCAGAGAACCAGAAAAAAAGGAATAAGGGCTTTGGAAATTAGTAGTGTGTTTCCAAATACAAGTCATAATAGACTTTTAAAACTCAATTCATTTATGAGAAAAAGATTATCTGTCTAGGCGAATTCCCCTTTTAACACTAAAAGCCAACTTCCAGATAGCTCTGATCTATTCATCCCCTGGTCAGTAAATGGCATTGATGAATTACTCTTTCTCATCGTCAGCATTGGCAATGATAAATCTCATGAGTTCTGGCTTTGCAAAAAGATTGGATTTGGTGAAATGACTGGTGCACCAACTGTATCTTTAGAGATGTCAGCAGTCCAACTCATTGAAATAATTGTTTTCCTTTATTCGGGGTGTTAATGCAAACAAGATCCCTGTTGTAATCTCAGCATGTTAATTTTTGTGGCTCCTGACTTGCCAGGCCTTGGTTGGACACTGAAAATATATGCTGCGATTCACAAAGGAAAATTGAGGGATGGTAGGATTTTAAATAAAACCCACCAATTTGTTAGAAATCAATACACGAAAGTCTCCTGAGTTACTGTTACACAAATGTTTTAACTTGTTGATTAAAAATATAAATAGAATATAAAAAAAACAGTAAGTTACTCTTTCCTTTGCTATCCTGGATGAAACTTTATTACAGGTTTTCTGTTTCATTTTATTCTCTAACCCTGGAATGGAAAAATATCTTCTAGACTTGAATGAGGCAAAGCAATTACACCTTGATTTACATTGTGAAATGTAATATAAGACAAAATAATTAAGTCAGTTCAAAAACTGCACAGTGATCATCAACTGATGCAAGATGTTTGATTGGTTTTCAGGCTGCACTGCCTTTCTTTGGCATCCGTGTGCATTGGCTTCCTGTGTAGTGGCTGAATATGGAATTCAGACCTAGCAGTAGTATGATAAATTGCAGTGTGAGGAAGTCATTATCTTTCTCCACTGGAACTAATGGGCAGTAGCCACAGGGACTCAAAATAATACTCAACCAGTCATTGTCATGGTCAAAGTATGCATAGGAAATGGGAGTTGCTTCTCTTTCAGAAAATTAAGATACAATAGGACATCTGTGACATAGACAGGTATTTCTGCCTGACTTTAGGACTGTGGTGGAATTTAACCTAGGTATTTAGGTTCACGATGTGTAAAATTAATATATTTATTGACTATAGGTCTATTAACATTTTTCTACTTAGTGCAATCATCAGTTTTTGTTTTAAAACACACATGTGTAAGCCCTGTTCACCTTTCATATTTGGCAGATTCACTCCATAGAAGCAAAAATGACTTCTGCATTTCCGTCCTATTCTTGATATGAAATCTTTGTTTTCTTTAGCAGAAGTGAGAAGTCCATGCTTATGTTGTGCTATACACACATTATTCAGGCTAAAATCCTCAAGGAAAGGTCACTAGCTGTTAAATGGTAACGGAAACAGGCTGCAGATAGAGATGCCAGTGCCAGAAGACTAGACTGCTTTTCTTTTATGCTCCTTCATGAAAGACAGAGGACAGTATTCAGGGGTGGAGGAGGGGACATTGCGCTTTGGCCAACTGTGGGTCTGCTTCTCTTTCAGGGAAAACATTTATTATGTTTGCCTTTTGTGTCCTCTGAGTGTGTGGATGTGCAAGGGAGCGAGTGTGTTCGATATGTAGTTTTGATTTAAAGCACTGTGGCTAACAGCAGGCTTGGTTTTATATACGAGTGGCCCCAGCAGGTGATGAATTGTTTTTGACTTCCATCATTTGCCAATAAATAACAAAAGTGAGAGATTTATCATGTATGTGGAGAACTCTGGCAACATTCTTTATCATGGAAAGCAAAATTTAATAAAATAGCATTTTAAAAGAATGCATGCAAATGCCCACATCACTTTTAAAAACTGTAAATTTGTACTTTGTAACCCTTCCAAGGTGGGATGTGGGGAGGTGGGAGATTTAACTTCCTGTCCAGTCTGGGTGGTGACCACTTTGCACTCCTGCTCTGACACAGCTGAGCGACCATCTTTCCAAGCTTGTCTCTGTGACCCTTTTATTAAGCACCTAACTGTGCTCAATAGTGAAATGGATTCTAATTGCTTCGCAGCAGGATAAGTGATTTAACCTGGAGCAAACATGTAGGTTTTGTTGTTGTTGTTGCTGTTTTTATCTGCAATTGCTGAAGTTTTCACACCCACCAGTACTTCTGCAAAACAAGACAAAGTCTCCATTACTTTTACAATTAAAAAAAAAAAAACCTAAATTACTATTATAGAGTGCCTTTTTTTCCTGTCTAGAGATGAAAAATAAAACACAGAAAGATCTGTCAAAACAGAAGAAAATGTGATTGCCAGTAATGACCTCAGAAATTGGTTCACTGTTCAGCCTTGGTATTTCTTCATTGCTAATCTAGAGACTTTCAGAATTGTGTGGGGGCAAGTAACTAATTTTGCCTTGTTTTATACAAACATGGGGCTAATTATGTATGATTTATCTCCTTAAATATATATTCAGCAACTTCTAAGGCTACACCGTGTGTGTCCCACGGAGCTCACAGTCTCATTAATGTCATGGAAGGGACCACATGTCTGACTGGCACGGGGACAAGAGAAAAATCGTATTAAATATGAATTCGTGTCTTATTTGGGGACTAATTTGTTACTTTTCTAACCTTGAACTTCCACAAGAAGTTGTGTTCCTTGAGTCTCTATCTATGGCCACATAAATTTTCTCTTGTTTCCATTTCTTTTATCAGTATTTGCTTGAAGGAAGCCAGAGAAAGTAGAAAAGACCCAGTGCAGGAAACAGGATCATCTTTCCACTCAGATTCAGGATGACGTGGTGGCATGGACTGTCTTCTCTCCCCTCTGTCCATCTGTATGAAATCATGTCTCAGTTTAGGTGCTGAGAACTAGTCCCTATCTCTACTTTCCCAGGTTTTGAATATTCTTTAGAACAGTTTTGGAAGAATCATATTAGCAAATGCACAGATTCATTGTATTGTTACTATGAACTTTATATTTTTATCTAAAAAAAAAGCCCTAGGGGCTGGGGAGATGGCTCAGTGGAATAAGTGCTTCCCTGGCAAGCGCAAGGACCTGAGTTTGATCCCCGGTTCTGCCAAAAAAAATTAAATAAATAAAAAATAAAAAAAAAGACCTAGCCATTACACAATGTAAATTGTAATTTTATAATTTAACAGGTTTTACAGTGTAACATACAGTAATATTTCAAAGATTAGACCTGTGAGTTCACTCCATATGCATGCTCAGCCTGCCTCTGAGTTCTGGCTAGAACCCTTAGGAAATCGCTATCTTAGCATCACTTTCACATAAATTAATTGCTGTATCCAATCATAGTGTTTCTGCCTCTCCTACGGGCCCTTTTCTACTCCTGGCTGATAAGAATCCCTAATGTGCTACTGTAAATGCTCTACTTCTATACATAGTCCGAGTAGGAAATAGCATTTACGCCTATTAGCATCCACAGAAACATTTGTCAACAACAAATTGGAGAATGACATAACTTTTTTATGTGCACCCATCTGGGAGATTTTCCAAGTTGGGAAATACCCAAATTGGCAAAGACTCCAAGCAACCCATTCATATGCAATAAACACGATACAATTTTTGGGCTTCTTTTATGTCCTCAACTATTAGATTTACAAACACAACACAGGAGATAAAACAAAAAACAGCGCGCGCACACACACAAATAAATGATTAAAAGTAAAAACAAAACCAAACCATATATAGACATACAGTTTTAAAGTATATAAAATAAAACCACCGCCAGAGAATCTCTAATACAACTCCATGGTAAGCATAGTAAAACACAGAGTGAATGGCAATGAAGAAATTCACTCTCCTGTTTGTGCCCCCATATCTTTTGACCTATTTTACTCACAGGCAAGAAACTGTGGAGTAGGAAAAAAAAATTCTTCCTTTTAAGTTTTGAGATAAAGGGCTTGTGAGTTAAACTCGCATTCACAGATTAGTAACTGGAAAGAAAGAAAAAAAGAAAGAATAAATTTTAATCCCATGAATATGCATGGGAGTCCACAAAGAAGTGTAACTCAAATTGGTGGTTAGCATTTGAGTCTTGTGCATAACCTTAATAGATGAAGGGAATGGAGAGGAATATATTTATTGAAAAGTACTGCTTAGAAATAAGGGAGAAAGACCACTTGTGGGAAAATAAAGGCCTTTTTTTTGGAAAATAAATGAACCCTTAGGAGAATACACAGGAGAAGTCCTCTCAGGACACTGTCTATCTGGACACGGTGCTGACTTGAATGAGATGATTAAAGTTGTTGCTGTGGAGGGATTTGCAACAACACAGTTCTTTGGGGAGACTCTGCTTTTAGGCAGATAAGGGAGTTCGGGAACTCATGTGCCTTCATCTCAAAATAAATTTTAAGCTACAATGACAGTTTCTGGACCCCTTGAAAACTATTATAAAACCATCTGGGATGTACCTCAAAAATGGATCCTTTTCTATCAAGGACTCTCTGGGAATGCCAACATGTTCTCTGTGCTTATCCCTTATCAGAGAGTACACATAAGATTTTCCATTTCTTTCTTCAAAATTGAAATCTTTCTCAGTATTGGTTTTTGCCTCTGCTATCATATCTCATATAGTCTTTCAAGCTGAACTCACTAACTGATGAACTCTTTGGTAAGTGGGTCTCCTCATTTAGACAAAGAGTGTCATCTTTACAAATGCAAGAAAATCACATAAGTTTCTACACTTTTATTAAATACATGTTGTCATGTAGAAGTTCTAGTTTAATTTATAAATATTGACTTTTTTGACCTTTTTGGTTCAACGATACTGTATCTAGATCTATTCAACACATTTGACAAATTTGTCACATAATATTGACATCTAAAAATATCTTGGAAACAGTAGAATTTCATTGTAAGTAGAATTCCATAACACAAACGTCAGTAAAACTATTAATAATTATTAAGTGAACTGAAATTGGTGCTTTGTCAAACAGATTATTCAAAATCAATATATTCTGAAAGAAATATTTATTCTTAATATTATGCCTTCAAATTCAAGTTTTCAGGGTAATTTTTTCTAAAATTTCTGGGTCATTTTATAGAAATTTTAGAGAACTACATTATTCAAATGCTAGTCACTAGGCAATTATATAATCTGTTGCTATCCTAATGACTATTTGTAATTCCAAGCATATGTTTTATAATAACCAATTTTTAATCTTTAACATAAGATCAATGTTTTGCTCTCCAATTATGTGTCTTTGGTCACTGATTAATATATTCTAGTATTTTTAATGCCTTATATATAACATATTTAACTGGCAATGATATAGGAAAAAAAAAAAAACTCCTAACCTATGAGAAGTCAAATATTCTGAAGTTTGTGGTCTCACAACATGAAGAATGAAGTTACAACCAAGGCAGCAGGTAGAAGAGTTTTATTGGAAATGAGAGGAAAAAGGATTTCCCCCTGAATTTCCTAAAGTGGTCCACAATGGACCACTGAGGCATTTTTCAGGGTTAATTTGTAAAGCATGATGACAACATGAAAACAATATGGATCAAACAGTAACCAACCTATGGGATTACAAATATAGCCCCTTAGCCAATATTAACCCAGTAGGTCAACTGGTCACATAGAAAGGGTATGCGGAAAGAACAAAGTTACTTAGTGGGAAGGGAGAGGAGTATGATAGATCCAGTGTTTTTAATCACCACCTGTGAGTCTGATGCCTGTGTCCACTGGACCCAGTGGTGCCAGCTATAGAATAATCTTACATTTCTACACATCTTTAAGGAGACTTACAAGGCCTTGTTACTATTTTCCTAACCAAGAGCCTGGTTTTCTTCAGATTTGCCTCTGGCCACAATTCTGACATCTTTATTTTTTGTACTGACTTGCTTGAGGCCCCAGGCTCACTCTGACTATATGTTAATATCTATGTAATTTATCTGCCTAGAATAACATCATTAGTATAGTATTTAAGAGCTTGGAATTTGAAGTTGAGTGCATCTGGTCAAATTTCAGCTCTACTACTTACTGTTTGATCAAGACATGTTTCTTAAATATAGTTACCTTTTTTGTAAAATGGAAATGCCAGTAATCTCCCAGGATTAACACTGGAGTTCAGTGGATGAAGATATGCAAGGGAGCTATTTTGAGCAAGGTCTGGCGAGGCCACTTGAGCATTTGCTATCAACACTGTTTTCATCATCACTCTCAGTGGAGAAAGCTAAGAGAGGAACTATTTTTCTCCTTTTTTTAAGCAAAGAACTTTGATGATGTTTGGAATCACTCCAAAATATCAGTGTGAAATGGGATAAATGCTCTATATATTGAAACTCCATATAAAATATATACAAAGAATTTGTAATCTGTGACTCCAGGCTTCCAATGTATAAAATATAGCAATAGCTCCTGTAAGAATTTGAAAATATACTGTAGGTATATTGGGGGGAAAGAAGATCATTATTGTGTATGAGAATTTTGTAGATTCTAAAACTGTCCACATATCTAAACAATGAAATGCAAGTTGCCATTGAGAATATGGTGTGCTTTATATATATTTTTTGTAATTGTGTTTATGTGTGTTCTTTTTAAAACAGATACATGTATTGTTTGAGAATTTGCAATGCTTAGTGTGCATTACCACCAAATACTTGGACTAATACAACTTGGAGATTAGAAATTATGATAATTTGAAATGGTTAGTTTGGTGATAGAAACTGTACTAAAAGCAGGATGTCTCTTTGTATTTACAGCTTCTACTTGATTAGTCTCACTGTGAGAAAATACAGCGAATATTGAACCGTGTACCAGTGTTTCACTGCATGATAGGAAATTAAAGATGACTAAAACAAAAACTGCCTGTGACAGGGCCACAACACACGTGACTGATGCTATTTATTGAAATGATATTTTCAATCTGATGGCCCTAGAAATTACTGTTGCTTTTCTAATTTTCCCGTCTGTTCGGAAAACTTAAAAAATAAGAATCAACACTTTTTTAAAATCTGATGTTTGATGTTTGTTTGGAAATTATGACCAACATGCGTGCGCACGCGTGTGAACGCACACACACACACACACACACACACACACACACTCACCCATTGACTCTTGGCTACTGCCTGTCAATCTAACAAAATCGAATACTAAATTTCTTAAAGTAAAGCCTTTCTTGGATAGTGTTGGCTCTTGAACTTGTCCTTGTCTTATTTCACTCTCTGTGTGTTTTCTCAGCCTTGAAAGACATAATACCTGTTTATCTTTAAAGCACAGTTACCAAGAATAATGAGAAAAATAAAGTCAGAACTCTTTCAGTATGTTCCCATCTCTGATGAGATTTCACATATTACGATGGGTTTTATTTATCTTCTTGCATTTTTATTCATTAATGTAGTATACATGCTGTTTTGCAATTTCAAGTACAGTAACTCAGATTTTTGGTATAAATGTAATGCATTTTAACATTGTTGACAAAGGATCTATAACAGATTATTTCTTCAATTATTAATAAAAATTTGCCTTTTGTTAAAAGGGCAATTTTGTTAATCTTCCAAAGGCAAAATATTTCTCTTAATCTTCTTTATTCAGTGTCAGGTTCTCTTGATAATCAACAATTCACAAAATTACATATAATTTATCTCATCTATGAAGACCAAAATTAAAATTCAAAGCATTGTAAAATTTTCTCTTCTAAGATTATATTTTGATCAGATTTCACCTGAAAAAGTGCAAGTGCACAGAGGATAAAAAATATGTGTGTCTTACTAATAAACAGATGTCTCCATTAGAGAAGCGAAAGCTTACTTTCATCTTTGTCACTGAGAGAGCAGAGGCAGCCCTTTCCCTTTTCCCCTGACAGCTACTGAGGGCCATAACCTGTCTGGTGGCTGTCATTCTCTCCTCCAATCTTCTCCCACTTCCTGCACTGCTGCACACCCCAAGCCCTCAAGCCCAGCCATAAAATATCATACCCAAGGGCACAGGGTGGGAGTAGGCAACAGAGATCATTTCTAACATTCTCCAAAGCTCAGCCTGCCTACTGAGTTTCCCCCAGAGCACCCGCACTCTCCTAGTTGTCCCAAGGCAACTGTAGAAGATCTGACCCTGGGTGAAACAGGCTAGGAAAAGAGTGCTTTTCATATGGTGTTGCCTTGCTCCAAATGTTTGGGGCTACAAGAGGTACTGAGCCCTGCAGCATGTCTGCAAAATGCAAAAGACTGTGTTTATGCTGCATGCTTCTTCCACATAAGCAGTGCTCCCTAGTCCCTGCTGGAGGAATCCAAAGGGCTCTCACTGACTCACAACGCCACCAGTTTGCAGTATAGGTCATCATGAAGACGTTGTCAGGATGATCCTACTCACTACTGAGGATCAGCAAGAGTGAGATGGGCTTGCTCCACAACAGTGTTGGAGGTGGTTACCCTGAATAGTTTCATAAATGGGAACCACAGTAGCTGAGCAAGTCCTCCCCAAGTGAGAAGAGGAGCCTGGGCACTAAAATGCTGTAGCGGCAAACCTGAGGGCTTTGGTGAAAACCAAGGCTGAATCCCAGGTGAGGTCTGCATGGAGGCCTGAATAAACCCTGGGCAGAAGCCAGGGCAGGGCAGGGTCCAAGACCCAAGACATCATGGAGAGGGATAAAGCTTGCTTGAGGCCTGAGACCAGAAGCCCGAGACCACTGGTGAGGGAGGAGAAAACAGGGAAATGGTACAGAGAAGACAGCTAAAGTAGTAGTGAGCTACAGAGACACAGCCAAAATTCTCCATAGAGCTCCAGATAGCCACATATTGGCCTGGCTAGAGGGGAGCCGATGGAATAGCTGGAAACCACAGGGTCGTAAAGCATTGAGAACTATAATACTGAGAGCTGAAATACCAGAAAGTAAGCAGTGCTGGTGCCCAAGGCCACAGCGGTCGTACTGTAAGGGGCATGGTGTTAATTGTGTCATGGAGGAATATTCTCTTTGTTTCTTAATATTTTTATTGAGAAAGAAATAGCAATGATGCAGTTTCAAAACCTATTTGTAGGACAGTTTCAAATTCATTGTACAAGATGCAGACATTGTAGGAGACTCTTGCTGGTCCTTGTCTCAGTCCAAGAAACCAATATTTGTAATCCCAAAGTTACGTTACTGGAATCCCATCAAGTTGATTCCAATCTACCACTCTCCATGCAACCCACGGCAAAAATGAGGACACTAAATTATATTTTTAATCATCGGGGAGTCAAGGGGCTCTAGGTCCAGCCACGAAGATGGCTTCTCGGAACCAAGAGAGCGACCCAGGGCCTCACCTGGTTTTTATTCAGTGAGGGAGTGGCATGAGGACTGAGAATTGTGGGAAGCAGGTGACTACTGTGAGCTGAGCTAGGTGTGGGGCCTACATTTACCTCTGCCATATGCAGAGAGGATATGCAGAGAGAGTAA
>PVKA01011496.1:0-13878 GCA_004027165.1 Ctenomys sociabilis
GCTGAAAACTTTATTACAAGCTAAAAGACACTGGGAGCAATACATCATGCATGTGTCTGCAGTGAGACACAGAGAACAGAGGCAACATTCAGGAAGAAGTGGACATGCGAGCCTCTCTTTCTCCTTGAATCAGATCTGGACATTGTGGACCTCAATCTTTTTCTGCTTTCCCCTCTGTCCTTAACTTAAAGCATAAACACCATCACTAGAAAAGTATCACTAGAATAAGAGAAAAGTCATTAGTCACTTAGAAAGTGGAGCTCTTAGCTTTACCTGCCTGCAATGAGAAGGCTGAAATTAGACACAGGAAGTAAGCTGCCTGTGACAGATGTGTGGCTTTAAACTTGGGTGCACATGTGTGTTGCACAAGCATACTTTCTCCTGGTTCATCGCACTTTTTTCATGGGGAAGGCAAAAATGCTTTGCTCTTCCTTCATTGTGGGCCCCTTCCAATGAAAAATATATGTTCATAGAAGATAATACAGTAAATAAGGCAAAATACGGAAAAGATGCCCAAAACAATCATAATTTCATCACCCACAAATGTTCATTGTGTGTCTGTAACATGGACTTACACATATCCAGGGCAATTATACATAAGATGTATTTATCTCTGCTTTAATTCCCATTATCAGTTAGCTCAGCCTAAAATCTCTAATCAGTTTGTTTCACCAATGTCTTGATACCTTCTTGGGCCAAAAATAAGGGATAAGTCGCTAACTGGCAGCTTAGGGTGAGTAATTGTGCCTATGAATATTTTAAAGGCAGCGGTGGGGTTTGGTTTTGGAAATCTGAAGATGTCATTTGCTACTGTGGCCAGAACACTCTTGAATCAGCCAACTCTGTGGAGAGAGCCTTCCAAAGAGAAAGGCCAGCACCACCCCATATAAAGCTGCAGTTTTTGTAAGGCCTGGTCCATTTTCTTTTCAAAAGAAAATTCTATTATTATTACTACTTCACCACTCCTCAGTCATCCTAAAAGTGCAGTTATAGACCCAACTTCTACACTACCTTGAAGTTAGGCAATGGGTGGCTTTAAAAGGGTTGGACGCAAAGTCCCACCGAACACTAACTCCCTCCAGATCTCAGTTTTCTGCTGTCCATGCAGTCAGGGGGTCTCCTGCTACACCCGGTCTCCCTGGGTAGCATTGCCAGTTTCCACCTTGCACTCACTCATTTCATCTCATTTAATTTTAACCAAAGTGCTTCCCATTGGGTTTCCTTTGTCCTGAGTTCTGCATTAGCATTGCCCAGAAGACATGTTATAGGACATGAAAGGGGAACCAGTGACCTTGCACTTCATGTCAACAAAAGCTCCTCTTTAGTATTGAGAGAAAGGAACCCCAGTGTGCTCAGGATGGTGGCATTGTGGATTATCTCCCCAAATTAGGCGGGCCAGGGAGCTGACTTTTTCCCATCGGAGCTTGTCCTACCTGGGCTTTCTACAAGCTCACCCATTTGGCCAGCAGAGCTAAGTCAGGCAGAAACTCCTGGAAGAGCTTTCTTAACTTACATATCCACCATCGGTTGACACATTCCCACCACTTGTAATTACCAGTGTGGCCCAGTTGCTCTGCACAGCTTTCCATGATCAATAAAGCAGTCTCCTCCCAGCCCTGCTGTGGGGTGGGCTGTGTGTTCCGCTCCTGTCCTGCCTAGAGCTGCCCTGCTCCTGGTCTCAGTGGCAGCACTCTTTGAGATGGATTTTGCAACCTAAGCTATTCTTTGTTTTGCTTCACAAAGCAAATAATTAAAGACAAGCCTAAAGTTAGAGCTACCATAGCACAGTGTTTTGAGTTTTTTGTTCTTTTTTTGAATGGAAAGGGATCAGGGAGATCTTTTCGACCTACTTTATGTAATGAGTAGAAGCACAGAAGCAGAATGAGGAGAGTCCAGGAAGAGCTTAGAACCCCACGTGTCCACTGCTTGTTGTGATACAGAGATTGTAGATCCCAGGAGAGCAACCAAGGAAGAAAGAGTCAGGGTAATGTGTGCAGATTTATTCAGAATTCTCCAGCTGAAATCTCACTTGCTGTTTTCCATGAAATGCTGCATTGCTGAAAGGGCTAAGCAGTTTGAGAACAAGAGCCCGAGCCACCCTGGGCCTTGGCCAGCCACATCATTTTTTCCTCAGTGAAGTCAAATACTTTTATTCTTCAGACTTGAGTAGACAAGGAAAATGTCCCCAAATATCATAGCACATCAAGTCTGGCTCATTTATTTGCGTTCTGAAGCTGAATTGCTGAAGTAGAAAAAATGCCCTGAGGGGTTCTTATTCCTAATGTCGGTAAAGAGAGTAAAAACAAGAAAATCTGAACTTCACTTTTTCTTTTCCCTAAAATAAAGAGCTGAAATCACTTTTGGGGAACATGAATGAAAATGAGAGCAGAATTCCTCTCCCAGATTTTAATTCTTTCTTCTGGCCTCTCTTGTATTCTTTCTCTTTTCCTAAAACATTTATGAGGTTTCAGAGGTCATAGGACAGTAAACACCATAGGTAGTTCCTTGCAGGCCAATGGTTTGCAAACTTCTACATGTATAAGCATTTTTTCTAGAGGTTTCCTCTCAATTAGCACCTTCTCAGAGGGCCTGTGATCTTCATAGTTATAAATCACAAGCTGAGCTTGAGCTCAAAGCACCCTCATTCAGAACTTCCTGTCTTTGTTGGCTGGCACAGCCATAGCAAAGTGCCAGTGTCTGAGAAGGTAGAACAACAGAAATTCATCTTCTGATAGCCCTGGAGGCTGGACATCCAAGAGAAAGGTGTGGGTAGCCCTGGATTCTCCTGAGGGCTCTCTCCTTAGTTGGCAGGCAGTACCTTCTCTGTCTCCCCACGTCTTAATGTGACCTTTCCTCTGCACCTTTCTGGAGCCTGTCTTTATCCCAGGACACATATCAGACAAGGTGAGGGCTCACCCTAGTGGCTTTGTGGAACCTTGATTATCTCTTTAAAGACCTTCCTTTCAAATACAGTCACATTTGAAGTCTGGGGAGTTAGGATTAAAGCATCTGATTTCAGATGAACACAATCAGCCCCTGACACCCTGCTTTTCTCCTCTGTATAAGTAGGAAATGGGTCATGAAAAGATTTTTAGCTGACTTTGGCCAACTTTTGCACTCAGGCCAAGGCCTAGAGTCCTGCTGAGTTGCTCCATACTTACCGGGAAGCCTGAATCTTTCAGGAGCTTACAATTCAACAAAGAAATAACAACTCATGAAGGTCTACTCAACTCCCACATAGTGCAATTACGTATGCAGACTTGATTACCTGGTACTTGGATGACAGTGACTCCTTTCATATGGAAAGGCCACAGGTTCAAAATCTCCTAAAAGTCTTTTTTCATGGAGTTCCTGCACTCCAGTAAGGAGTGATGGAAATCAAAATGAAATCCACGTTCCTGACTAAAAACATCCCTGGAGTGTTCCTGGAGATGGGCTATCCAAGGTGAGGTGGGACAGGCATGTAGAGAGGCCCCCAAGGACCCAGAAGACCCGGTCACCAGTCACCAGGTGGAGGTGGTGCACCTTTTCGCTGTGAGCTGGCTGACAGCCGATTCTGCAGTTTGATTTCAGGACCTGAGATCTCGGCTTTCCCTTTTCAGGGCTAATGAGCTTTCAGCCTTACGCTTGCTAACACTAACAAATGAGGCCAATTGCAGCTCGCCTGTGGATCACCTTTCAAGAGTGGGTTGACAAGGAGAACAATGCACTTGTTTGCTGCTGTCAGTCTTCCAGGAGAATCTGTCATCCTGGCGGTGAGTGTCAAAGGGGTTTCAGACTTCCTGAGACTGTCAGAACAGAGGCGAGAGAAAGGCGAGTTCAAACCTGCTGACACTTCTGGGTGCAACTCACAGCCACCTTTTCCTCTTCTGAATTTCTTCAGGAATAAACTTTGTTCTAGTTAAAGAGGCTTTTAATTATAACAACAGCACACTGCCAATTAGTGGGGATTTCTCCCCCTCCTTTTCCTGAAGCATAGTTACCCTATATAACACATACACATGCCTTACTGCATGATGGAGGAGAGTATCTGCCTTCTATATTTAGAAATATACATTGGCCTTCTAAGTAGAGTGTTGTGCTCCCCTCAACTGTTGATATTTTCTGGGCTGGAAGTGGTCTTGTGTCTTTTGGAAGATTCATTCTAGCTATTTGGAAAGCAGTGAGAAGAACAGTGTGTTCACTGCCAACCTTGGGTGAAGCTGCCCTTCAATTAGCTGGGTGACCTGGTGGGACAGCTGGCAGGGGTCTCTATTATGTGGGAATGTGCCCTGCAGCTGTGAGCACAGTGCTATTGTGGCCAGTCCGCTGCATCTTTCCCAGGACAGGACCTGGACAGCATATGCAAAGTTGTGCAAGGCACACAGGGCAGAGCCTGATCCTGTGAATTTCAACTTCTAGTATTTTACTAGCATTCTCTAAAGAGAGACAAAGTAGACATTCTTGAATGTAGAGCCTCCTTCTCACAGGCTGTTCCCTTCCTTTTGAAGCTTTGCAGTGATGTGTTATTTGTGAGTTGAATATTATGTCATACCTCCTTGCCTTCAGACACTATTTCCATTCTCTTTCTCTGCAGCCTACATTTTCTGCAGGACCATGAACATGAGTGTCCCATGGTTCCTATCAAGTCAGATGTGATGGCTCTAGTTTATAGATCAGGACTGCATTTTTAAAAGATTGGAACTCAGAGAAGGCAGAAAAGAATATCTGAAGTTATTTAAGATAAAAATATTCTTTACCTCTCACCCAGGTACTCTAAATTCTCTTTCTTCATGGGCTGACTTCAATTATATGAATAAGAGATGGTGACCCAGAGAAAAGAGTAAACACATACACATACAGCAAAGGCCTGTGGCAGAAAATGCCACAAGACTGAAGGTGCAGAAGAGTCACTTCTATGAGTCATGACCCAACTCCTGCATTTAACTCAGGATTTGGTGTGGCATATGACCTGTATCCCACAGTTTCATCTAGAGATAATTTAATTTACAAAAAATACTAAAATCAAAGCTCTGTGGTCGCATTAGTCAGAGTGAGATTGTCAAGATTTTATCTCTTTCTGATGAAAGAGAAGAATGCAAACTCCATCTCATTCACCTCCTTCCACTTCACCAAAATAGGCACCTTAGTCACTTCCTTGTTGCTGACACAAAATGCCTGACACTAGCTGTTTAAAAGGAGGAGACACTTATTTTAGTTCACAGTTTGTAAAAGTTTCAATCCATAATCCATTGACTCTACAGGGACAATGGCAGAGTGGCACAGCAGAAGGAAAGGTGCTCATGTCCTGGCAGCAAAGGAGAGAGAGAGAGAGAGAGAGAGAGAGAGAGAGAGAGAGAGAGAGAGAGAGAGAGAGATGGAGGGGTTGGATCCTTCAGTAACTCTCAGTGACCCTCCTCTTTCCCCCAGATCGTGTTTCTTATCACCAAGTCATCAGTAAGCCCCCATAATGCATTTTCCAAAGGCCTATGAATGCTTGTGGCTCCTTGGAGACACCTAGCTATAAACTATTACAATAGGGGCACCCAGGAAGCAGTTTATGTTTTAAAATATCATCAACTACAGACTCCCTACCTTAGGAAATTGAGGCACTTTATAAAGGTTCTTCTCTCGCTGTTACTTATTTTGAGACAGCATGTAATTGGGAGGTCTGAAGGCTGGGGTGAGCACTGATCCACTCGTGGTAGTCTCAGTGTGTGCTCCCAAATCTGCATGCTGAACTACAGCCATCAGAGTGACAGCTTCAAGAGGTGGGGCTAAGACAGAGCCAGGGACTGAATTCATGAGTGCTCCCCTCTTGTGGATGGGATTAGGGTCCTAGAAATGGTCTTGCCCTTCTCTCCTCTCTGCTCCTTCAGTTGTGTGGTGATGAGACACCGAGTCTGCTGCCGTCCTTGTCTTGGACTCCCCAGCCTTGAGTACTGAGGGAAATTCATTTGTATTGTTCATAAATATCTAGTGTGAAGTAGATCATTATTGCAGCCTTGCTGGAGTAAGGTATCATGCTAATGAAGGTACCATGTGACCAATATCTAAGATTGCTTTTCTTTCATTGTAAAAGTCCATCTACACCCAGTCTTACCAGTCTATCACACACCTGGTCTGCACTCAGCTCCTGTTTTCTCCTCCATGCAGCTCTCTGGGTGGGGGACATGGCTCCCTTTCCCCTTCAGGCTCCTTTGCTTGTTGCTGGTCCTTTCTCTTTGACCCACACTGTCTTCTCTGCACCACCAGTGAACCTGTGCGTCTGTCCCCATGGATGAGAAGCCCACTCTCCCAGCTCCTAGGAGCTGGACTGAGCGGGACCTGAGTGCCTGACTTCACCGCTCACCCCCTGAGGCTGGCACCAGAGGCCTTCAGGCTAGGGTTGCCAGTGCTTCTCATTATGAGCTCTCACCTGCTCTGTCATCCAAAAGACACAATATCTTTCTTCATCTTAATGTGACATTTTATCTGATTTAATGATGCCAATAGGAAAAAATAATTTTGCTTAAAAATGACTTTGTAAGCGATGATGAGTATCTTAGAGCATCTTATAGTTGGGGTTCACAACTACTCTTTAGAAGAGGAAGCAGAGTAAAATATATATTATGTAGAACAGAGTAAAATCTCACTTATAAGCCTTGCAAATAAAAGGTCTGGGAAGAAGGATGGCGTAGGGAGGCAGTTCATGGCAACTCCAAGGATTACATGAAAATAATTAGGATTTATACCATCCTGCGCTCTCACTTACCTCTTACTTATGAAAGTCAAATGCAAGTGTACTGATTATAGGGGTTGGCTGACAAGCTCCTGTGGTCGCTTCAGAAAGAGGGAGAGGTTCACCTAGCCCTTTGGAACTGAAGGCCTCTCCTGATTCTAAATGGCCATGTGGGAGGGTTAGACCTCAACTGCAGTGACTCTTTACAAAGCTTGAAAGTTGCTGCTCTTGGTATTAGATGGTTTATGCCTTGTGGGGGAAGGTACGTTGATTTTCATTCTGTAGATCTAAACTGAGCCTACAGTTTTCTATAGAAATCCTTCAGTAGTTTCATTTTCCTAATACTGTTCTTTTCACCAAAGATATGTGAGTAGTTTGGCTGTGATATGCTATACAAAGGGGATCATCACACTTTTTCTGTAAATGTATGGAGAATAAATACTACAGGATTTTGGGTCCAAGGATTCCACCACTCAGCTCTTCCACTATAGGGCAAAAGGAAACTTAGACAATATATCAATAAATGAGCTGAGTATATACCAGTAAGATTTTATGTATGGGCCCTGGTAATTTAGTTTTATCATATTTCCATACGTCACAAAATTATTTTCTTTTCAGTTTTAAAATTATTTTAAAATATAAGGATAGTGTTGGTTGGTGTACAAAGCTGAGGCTGGGTTTGATGCTGAGGGATGATTTGCTCACTTCTGCAGCAGAAGGAAACTCTTTACTACGGAAATCTGTTCCTCCAAGGGCTGGGCTGGGTGCTTTGCATTGCTTTCACCCTAGTGGCCAAATTAGGGTGTTTCTTCAAACTGAGTTGGAATAAGGGAGGGCCGGCCTCTCTTAGCATTGAGCATGCAGGTGTGCACACCAGCACTGCTTCACCTCGCTGAAGTCTGCCCTGAGATTACTGTTGCGCCATTAATAATCTTCCATGGAACACCTTGAAACCTGACTGGCTAAGGGCATGTTGCAAATGGGCTCTAATGGCTTTTATTTCTCATTCTTGTCACCTTAGATGTAATCAGCTCTTTTGTCATTTTTAGTTCCTGTTTGGCAGGCTTCTACAACTTCCCTGCCTTTTAGATAAAGGTTCAGAGGAGAACGGGCCTGGGGCTCTTGTGTCTTGGAAACAGGACAGAGAAATGGGGCTGGTGGCCTTCAGTGTGGCTCATTTAGAGAGCCTTGGAAGGTGCTTGGTCCCCGCTGAGGCCTTTTCCTACTGTACATCTCTGTCAGTGGTCACTAATGGCCTGAGATTGCTTTCTTTGAGTATAGGAGCTTTTAGTCCTTAACTAAAAGTTTTGAAACTCACAGTATGTCATTTCCTGCAAAGAAGATGGAGCGCTGAGCAATAGGCCTCTGAGATGTTTGACTTTGTCTTCTGCAGAGCAGGGGAGCTGTGGCTCAGCTCCTCTAAACGTGAATGTCATGAACATCCAAGCTTAGGGACTGCTGGGCGCTGCTAAAGGACTGCCTGTGACCGTGACCTTGGAAATCAGTGTGGAGTTCAGAGGAGTGAAAAGATCCATTAAACAAAATCAAAATTACTATTAAATCCAAAATAAGTAACTGATAAGTAAAATTAATGAAAACTGAATACATTTTAATGTTTATCATTTCCCAGGTATGGTAGTAAGTCTTTCACTTATTTTGGCCCATTTAATCTTTACCTCAAGAATATTATTGTTTTCATTTGTAGGTTAGGAAACAACAAAAAGAACTCAGAAGGAAAATAGTTTCGAAGGCAGCCGGTGACAGGAAGCACAATCTGCAAGCGCATGGACAGCTGCGACCAGGGCCCCTCCTTTGCACCACTGATCAGGTAACTTCTTCTTTGCCCTAAACCTTCTATCCCTTGGTCTTAGTCCCCTTACGTGAGAAGCAGATCTTAAGACTATAAAATCACCCACTTTGCTTCCAAGTAAAAATTCTGAATTTATTATTTTCACCATCCTCCTTTTTTTTTTTTCATCCTCCTTTCAAAAGAGGAGGAAATAAAACATATTACTTCATATGGTAGCTTCCATATGAAGCTGCCACTTCCCCTGCACTTTTGAGGACAAAAGACTGGAATAATTGCTTTCCTCCCAATTAAAACCAGAACTCTAGAATCTTTCCCAGCAGGGACATGGGGAATAGGATGTAGATGAGTTTTAAAAGCCAACACAAAATTTGCAGTGGTTTTTAGTCAGTTCTTATTTAGTATAATCTCATACTTTTTTTTTTTTAATTCAGAACTGGAGATTAAACTCAGGTCCTTGCGCTTTCCTGGCAAGCTCTCTACCACTGACCCACAGCCCCTCTCTCCTATCTTTCCTTCTTCACATTGGCCCAAATACAGTCAAGAAGATAGTCCTATTCTGCTACAAGTGGCAAAGATACAAAATAAGGACACTCTGTGATCTTTGCTTGCAAAATCTTGTAAACTATCTCAAGGGGTTGATATAAATCAGAGCGAATAAGTTTTCACTCAAAAATTCAAGATTCTGAATTATTAAAAAAGCACTATGCATATTATATCACATTTATTAAGACAGATAAATAGTTGCTAGCAAGACTTTTTAGTGAAGGTGGAGCTCTAGGCACTGAGGAGTTTAGCAGAGGCTTGTGTGATTCATTATTCAAGCATGGAACATTTCTGTTTAATTCTGTTACCTAAAGTAACCAATTAACTAAAGTCTCCTCTTCCTGGAGTGTTCCAGTATGAAGTGTTACAGACAAAGAGAAGGACTGAGACTTAAGTCATAAAATCCAAAGTCTTCCCCTGCACGCTTCCCCTGCACTTTTGAGGACAAAAGACTGGAATAATTGCTTTCCTCCCAATTAAAACCAGAACTCTAGAATCTTTCCCAGCAGGGACATGGGGAATAGGATGGAGATGAGAACTCTAAATGACATGTGGTGATGCTAGCCAATCAGCTCACAGGGGGAAATCACCACCCATCTTCCCATAGCACAGAGACTGTAGCATTAAAAAAAAAAAAATCAAATGTAGCTATCTGGCAGAAGGCGTATTTCCTTCTCTGTCTTACAGGTCCTTGTAGAACAACCGGCTCCCAAATTCATTTACATGCGTCATTTTGGTCTTTCAAATACTGGCATTTAAAATATTATTCAGGCAAAAGCCACTTGGGGACCTTTAAGTTGGGGTTCACACATGATCCCTACCCAGATGCGTTTATTGCAGGATGGAAATGTAGACTTTTTCCCTCTCCTCATTTCCCTCCACCTAAGTATCTCTTTATTCATTACTTTAATTACCTAATCGTAAATTTCTTTAGGGGGTTACTTAGAAAGAAAATTAGTATCAAAGCTTGGCAGTAAATTCAGGGGCTTTTGGAGAGATTCCAAGCTGTTTCACCTGTGATTAATTAGATTTTTTTCCCTTTAAGTGCCAGAAGGCTGTTGAGGTCTTTAAGCAGTTACATGACTGCTGGCAGAGTTGGCTGCAATTATGATTGATGCATGTGTCTGGAGTCTGAGGCTGTGATGCTGTGTGAGTGTGTGTGTGTGTGTGTGTGTGAGTGTGTGTGTGTGTGTGAGAGAGAGAGAGAGACAGAGAGAGACAGAGAGAGAGAGATTTGGGTAGCAAGAAAGCTTGGAGAGAATCCAGGGGTTTCAAAGACATGCAAGGAACTTCTTTAATATTTTTATAAGTGCAGATCTAAAAGCTCCAACCTAGGATTTCCTATGAAATATTTCAGCAAGTTCAGATATGTTGGTTTAGCGAGTCTTCCTTTATGTTAGTTACTGTAGAGCCAAATCCTTCCTTTGGGATAGAATATAGGATGCATATTTTAAAGAATTCTCTTGTTAGAAATAGAGCAGCCAAACCTGTTTTAGGAGATCCTGTGTCTGACATTTCATGCTGATATCAAGGAATAGGGGAGAAAGTTGTCTCTTTGAATAACTTGCTAGGTATAAAGTCATCCCCAAATTCTAGCAATAATATCAAAGCAATTTCCTGGCATATTTGGAAAGGATCCTCTGGGTCACAAGGTATTGTGTCCCAGCAATGAGAAAAATGGCTCAGATAAGGACACAGCAGAGATAATGGGAGGCTGTTTTGTGGTGATGACCCATTGATCGTTTTTTTTTTATTCCCTGCAAGAGAAGAAGGACAGATGCTCCTTGACACTATTTGACTCAGTCACAGGAACAGGAAGCTCAAAGTCTCTTGCCCACTTTTGTTAAAAGTTGGTTGCGTCAACATCTAAGCCCCTAGAATTGACATCATTTGTCATCTAGCGTACACTGCTCCACAAGGTCAAAATGAACTGTGACAATATTGAAATGACAATTAAATAGACTACATAGCTGGTGCTGGACACCTGCTGAGCACTAACAGAAAAGTGACACATGGATTAGTCACAGACATTCCAGAGCAGAGATCAGCAAACTTTCTGTAAAAAGTAGAGATTAAAAATTTCAGGCTTGTGGTTTAAGTCACTCCTGTACCTCCTGAACTCTGCTGTTATGAAGAGAAAGCAGCTACTATCGGTAGTCAAATGAATGTAATACTACAGGCCGCTTTCCTATGAAAGATGTGCTCTAACTCTAGCTCAGAGTTCTGCTTCTTAGACCTAGTGGATATTTGACACATGTACAGATCTTGCTAGAGTCTAGATTCTCAATCAGCAGGGCATCATGGACCTCTGATCTACATCCCTAACAGACTGCCACACAGTAGGATTCTGACATACTGTGGAACTCATGTTGGGCAACCAGAGCCTCCCTTCATCCTTCCTTTCTAGGTACAGGGCATCTCCAAAAACTGTACTGGAGGGAAGTGGGGAGAGTGGTGCTGGTGGGGGCAGCCCAGACTTTAGGCTCCTGAGCATTCCTTTCTGCACTTCCAAGAGTGATTCGTGAAGGGCTTGCACTCCTCACTGGACAGATGGCTGGGGTGCAGTGTGGTGGCACATGGGGCTCATTAAGGCCATTTATGCTAGCCCCACTGCCTGATGGTGCCCCTGCTCGCCACCACGTGGAAGGGCTTGATGGCAAAGCAGAGGGCCCTTTGGCCTTTGTCTAATTGGCTGCAATGCAAGAGCTAATGTAGGTTGAGAGACCAATTAACTGGGCTTGTTTCTACCAAGGCTGCATCTGAACATCAATTATGCTAAACAACATGCTGGATTAAAACATTTTCCTGCCACTATCATTTGCTGTGGGACTCTTGAAAGCCAGCGAGCAGGGGCTGCATCTCACTGCCTGCCTAAAGGGTTTATCTCACTCTCATTGCTGCAAGGGGCTGGTGGTGGGGAGGGCAGCAGCAGGGCTGGGAAAATCACATAGCAGGGAGACACCTGAAACTAATTGGCTGTTTTATCTAGGCCTCTGTCACCTCTAGACCATGGGAATGAAGGTTCAGGAAGCTAGAGAATTGGCTTCTGTGAGAAATAACTGGCAACTGCTGGCATGGTCTGCCCATTTCACCAACAAGTGGGAAACAGGCATTAGGATACTGAAAGGTGCTTTGCCTACAACTTAATCAATCAATCAATCAATCAATCAATCATATCAATCAAAAATTCAACATATCACTGGAAATTGTTGGAAGGAAGATAACTGAATTGTGTTTTACACATTTAGCTAATTTTATTCTTTCTTTTTTTAAGGTACTGGGGATCTTGGGGCCTTACAGGGTCTAGGCAAGCAATTTACTTCTGAGCCACACCCTCAGTCAATAGATACATTATATATCATAGAGCCTCATTTTAAGACACAGCATTTCTAAGTCACTAATTTGTTGAGGCTGGGCTCAAACCTGCAGTCCTCTTACTTCAGTCCCTCAGAATGTAGGACCATGAATCTCTAGGCTTGGCCCCATCTACCTGCCACTTCAGCATCTCTGCTTACTGTAAATTTGAATCAGCCATTTTCCATGGCCTGCTACTGCTTCTGTGTACCCTACCTTGGTGAATGACAATGACATCTGAAAGTTGGACTGCATGATCTACATTTTTCTTTTCTCACCGTGACACCCAGTCAATCAATAAACACCATCACCTCTATAAGTACTGTCACATCATTCTCTAGCATTAGATTACATCTGTTCTGTCCTCTCAGTTTCTACTGCTCCTGTCTTGGTCCAGGCCTCGCCATCTTTTATTTGTACAAGGGCAATTGAATTACCATCTGATTGCCTTGCTTTTGATATTATCTCTGATCTTACACCTTTTCAGTCTACCTAACATCTTGCAGTCAGGATTACTTTTCTAAAGTACAAATCTAACTTGAAATAAAACTAGAGTACACACAAAATGCACCACCAGAAGTCACATCATATCAGAGAGGAAGATTTGGCAAGGCCCTCTGAGAGGTACAACAAAGGGTGAACAGAGGGGTGCTATAGCTTGGATTTTGACTGTCCCCCCAAAGCATAATACAGAGTATTGGTCTCCGGCTTGGCCCCACGGAGAGGTACAGAAACTTGCAGAGTAGGGCCCAGTGGGAGGTCTACAGGTTATGGGGAGAGCACCCTCTAGAGGGATGGTAAGTGTCTAAACTCTTCCTGTTTCTCTTGGCCAAGAGGGAAGGAGTTTGACTGTGCCACTTTTCTGCCATGATGTGCTGCCACACCACAGGCCCAAAGCAATGGGGCCACCCATTGCTCTAAAACTGGGAGCCAACATAAATCTTTCCTTTTTATGTTGTCATTAACCCAGATATTTGCTTTAGTGATAGAAAGCGGACAACTACAAAGGGTAATTAAGGACTTCAAAATGTAGTCTTCCTTTCTCTCCTCTCCTCCTCACTCACTTTTGAACTGTATCTCTAAAATGTAAAAACAAACAAAACTCCATATATCTCTTATTTACAGTTTTTTTGGTTCTATAGTACAGTACCATTTCAAGGTACTTTAGCATTGGCCAAACCACTATCTGGTTTGGAAGGAGACTTCCTAATTAGAAAATTTGAGTGTGAATTTAAGAAAAAAATATCTTCAAGGGGCTTCCACAGGCAGGTATGATCCAGTTCCAGCCCACTACTGCCCTCACCTTCTCCACTATCCCACAGGCTCATACAGAGGGACTGTATCTTTAGTCTTTATTTTATATCTTTTATTTATTTCATTTTATTGAAGTAAACATAACAATGAGACAGTTTCAAGGCAAATTATCAGAACAGATTCAATAAATTAATACATTGCAAACTGTTCTCATAAT
>PVKA01011496.1:13978-60834 GCA_004027165.1 Ctenomys sociabilis
TTTTTTTTTTTTTTTTTTTGTCTTTTTTGAGACAGGGTCTCGCTATGCAGTTCAGGCTGGCTTTAAGCTCACTTTGTAGCTCAGGCTGGTCTCGAACTCACAACAATCCTCCTGCCTCAGCCTCCCGAGTACCTTGTTATTCTTCTAGTGGTTGTTCATAGTACCAGAAGAAGACACAATATCTTGTACAACCACTATTAGAGCAAATCTTGCTTCTCATAGAGTTATGCAAAAGCATGGCATATTTATCTTAACTGTACTGTTTATACACAAACATCACGATTCTTCTTTTTTATCCTCCCTTTTTTATTGTCTAGACCTGTCAAAAATGAGCACTCCATTGTCATTAAACCAATTTAGGTGCCTGAACTAGGTGACAATTCAACACAGTGCAACATTCCACATTAATAGTGAGTCATCTGAAGAAGTTGTTGACTATAGCCATTTACATCTCAACTTATTATTATGGCCCCATGTTATATGCCTCACTTTTATACTTTCTGATGGATGGCAAAGACCGAGATAGATCAAGACTTATATACCAAAAGATGTAGCTTTTGTTTTTGATAAGGTCAGTGAAGTCCCCTTAGGGTTTATCTTGTAATCCTATACCTTACTCTGTAGATCCTTTGTCCGTGTCAGCCATGCAGATGAATCCTGGCCAATGCTTGAGCAGTTTGCTCTCTATGAGAGCCTGAGAGAAAGTTTTCTCTCCATATGACTCTCCCCAGGCACACTATACATCATCAGTCTCCTTCCCCTGTGGCTCCATAATCTCCTTTATCAGAAAATTTGGGGCACAGCTGAGTTTCATGATGTTACATTACAGGTTCTCCTATGCCCTGAGTCTTCACTGACGTTAAAAGGGCCAAAATGATGGCTGGCCTTGGGGCTCTTCTAATTCTCCAATTTTAATCTGTGAACTTAGGTTGTTAACCATCCAGAAGGACTTATACTAGAGAGACTATACGATATTTGCACATGTGTGTCTGGTTTATTTCACTTACAAGTATATGTTCAAATGGCATCCATTTCAATATAAATGCTTCAAATTTATCATTCTTTATAGCTGAATAATATTCCAATATATAGAAATAACACATCTTTTTCAACCATTCCTCATGTGATGGACATCTTGGTTGTTTCCAAGATTTTGCTATTACAAATTGTGCTGATATAAACATAGGTACACATATATCACTATGATATAACGTTTTCAGTTCCTCTGGGAAAATTTCCAGAAGTGGGATAGCTGGCGTGAATGGGATTTCCAGGCCTACTCTTTTGAGGAGTCTCCACACTGACCTCCACAATGGTTGTACCAGGCTACATTCCCACGAGCAGTGGAGAAGTGTTCCCTTTTCCCCACAACCTCTCCAACATTTGTTGTTGGTTCATTTCCTTATGATAGCCATTCTTTCTGGAGTGATATGGTATCTCAGTTTGTTTTTATTTGCATTTCATGGATGGCTAGCAATGTGGAGCACTTTTTCATATATTTATTCACTTCTTTAATTTTGTCCTCTGAGAAGTATGCATTCATCTCATATGCCCATTTCTGAATTGGGTCTTTAAATTTGAGGACACTGTTATATTTTAGTTCTTTATATGTTCTAGACATCAGACCTCTTTCTGATTGCTTATTAGTTAGGATATTTTCAAAATTTGTGGGTTGTCCATTCACTTCGTTGACAATTTCTTTTGACGTGAAGAAACTCCTCAAGAAGAGTTGATCACAATTCTTGATGATTTCAAGTGTTTCCGCCCAAATATGTTTGTTAATGAACTCTTTACCTACCCCTATGTCTTCAAAAGTTCCTCCTACTTTTTCTTCCAGGAGATTGAGTGTTTCTCTTTTAATGTTTAGATCTTTAATCCATTTTGACTTTAGTTTAGTGCATGGTGATAGAGCTCGGTCAAGTTTTAGTTTTTGTGATGTATAAAGGAAGTTTTCCAGAACCATTTTTTAAAGAGGTTATCTTTCTTCCAGCAAGCCTGTGTGGCCACTTTGTCGAAGATCAGATGGCTGAGTGTGATTGTAAATTCCTCTTCATCTCCTAATCTATTCCATTGATCTACAGGGTTATTTCATTGCCAATACCATGTTGATTTTATCACAGTGGCTTTGTAGTATAATTTCAAGTCAGGAGTTGTGATGCCTCCTACCTTGTCTTTATTGGACAAGATTGCCTTTGCTATTCTATGTCGTTTATGGTTCCAAATAAATTTTAGGAAAGATTTCTCTAGGTCTGGGAGGTATGTTAGTGGCAGTTTGATAGGGATTGCATTAAATTTGTACAGCAATTATGGGAGTATGGCCATCTTCACGATGTTGGTTCTTCTTGTCCAGGAGCATGGAATATCTTTCATTTTCTGAAATCCTCTATAATCTCTTTTCTTAAGGTGTTGTAATTTTCTGTGAAAAGTTCTTTGACTTCCTTGGTTAAGTGAATCCCAAGGTATTTCATTTTCCGTGGTGCTATAGTAAAAGGTATTGTTTCAAATTATTTCCCTTCCAGTGTGCTTGTTATCTGTGTAGAGGTATGCTTTTGACTTTGAGTATTGACTTTGTATCCTGCTATGCTACTGAATTTCCATATCAGTTCTAGTAGTTTCTTGGTGGAATTTTTGGAGTCTTCTAATTAATGTATTATGTCATCTGCAAATAGTGATAATTTAACTACTTCTTTACCTATTCTTATTCCTTTTCTTTCTCCCTCATTTCTAATGGCTGTTGCTAATGACTGCAAAACTATATTGAATATGAGGGATGATAGAGGACATCCTTGTCTTGTACCTGATCAACAGTAAAAGATTTCAGTTTTTCCCAATTTAGGAATATATGAGCTTTTGGGTTGTCATAGATGGCTTTTAGCAAATTAAGATAGAGTCCATCTTTTCCAATTTTCTGTAGGACTTTGAACATGAATGAGTGTTGGACTTTGTCAAAAGCTTTCTCTGCATCAATTGAAATGATCATGTGGTTTTTAGATTTCAGTCTATTAATATAGTGTATTACATGTATAGATTTTCAAATATTGAACCATCCTTGCATCCCTGGGATGAATCCTACCTGGTCATGGTGTATGATCTTCTTGATGATTTGCTGTATTCTATTCACTAGTCTCTGATTAAGTATTTTTGTGTCTATATTCTTAAGGGAGTTTGGCCTGTAGTTCTCCCTTTTTGGTTTTGTCTTTCCCTGGTTTTGGAATCAGTATAAACTTGATCCCAGAAGTGATTTTGGGAGGACTGCTTCCTTTTCAATTTAATTGAAGAGTTTGAGGAATGTAGGGATTATATCTTCTGTAAATTTCTTGTAGAATTCAGCTGTGAATCCATCAGGACCTGGACTTTTCTTTGTCGGTAGACTTTTTATTACGTTTCGTGTTTTGTTAGCTGATATTGTCTTATTGAGAGTTGTTATTGGTTCAGTTTTGGTAATTTGTACCTTTTGATTAAGTTGTGTGTCTCTTCTGTGTCTTCTATTCTGTGAGTGTAAAGATTCTCGAAGTAACTATTGATAATCTGAATTTCTGATGGGTCTGTAGTAATTTCACCCTTTTCATTCTTTGGTGCATGTACTCGAGTTTTTTCTTTCCTCTTTTTGATGAGGTAGGCTAGAGGCTTTTCCACTTTATTTAGTTTTTCAAAAAACCAACTTTTTGATTTGTGGATTCTTTGAACTGTTTTCTTCATCTCAATTGAATTAATTTCTGCTCTAATCTTTATGATTTCTTCCCATCTTTTTGCACTCTGGGTTTTGTTTGCTCTTCTTTTTCTAGTTGTTGGAGGTGCAACATTAGGGAGCTAATTTGTTCCCTTTCTGCTTTCCTAATGTGTGAGTTTATAGCTATGATTTTCCCTCTAAGAACTGCTTTCATCATATCCCATAAATTCCAGTACGTTGTGCTTGAATTTTCATTGAATTGTAGATATTGTTGAATTTCTTCTGTGACCCACTGATTGCTGAGTAGAGTGTTGTTTAGTTTGCATGAATTTAGTGGGTTTTTATGGTTTCTTTTGTCATTTATTTCCAGTTTCATTGCACTGTGGTCAGATAATATGCATGGGATAGTTTCTATTTTCTTACATATACTTATGCATGACCTCTGGACTAGTAAGTGTTCTATTTTGGAAAATGACCCGTGTGCAGCTGAAAAAAATGCGTATTCAGCTGTGGTTGGGTAGAACACTCTGTATGTGTCCACCAGGTTCATTTGTTCCAAGCTCTTGTTCAGTTCTGCTACTTCCTTGCTAGTTTTTTGTCTGGTTGATCTATCTTTTTGAGATAAGGGGCGTTAAGGTTTCCTGTTAAGATTGTGGTCTGAGATATTAGGTTTTTCATGTCCATTAAGATTTGTCTTGCATAGTTGGGTGCTCCTGTGTTTGGTGCACAGTTATTTATTAGTGTTACATCTTGCTCTTGAATTTTTCCCCTGACCAATATGTAGTGGCCTTCTTTGTCTTTTTTTATCCTTCTTGGTTTGAAGTTGACACTAAGAAAAGATTTGCTACTCCTGCTTTTTTCTTAGGTGCTGGGGCATGTAGTTTTGTTTTCCATCCTTTGACTTTGAGCCTATGAATGTCCTTTTGAGTTAAGTGTGTTTCTTGTACACAGCATATTGTTGGATTTTGTTTCCTAATCCACTGAGCCGTTCTATGGTGAATTGAGTACATTTACATTGATGGTTATAATTGAAATGTGTTGAGTTATGTTTGTCATGGTATTTACCTGCTGCTTTTTATTCCTGTATCCCGTGTTTAATTGTCTTTCCTGTTTAGTGTGTTCCTTCCATTCTCATTCACAGATTTCTGGTCATTGTGGTCTCTCTCTAGAACATCTTTCAGCAGCCTGTGAAGGGATGGCTTTGTCATCACGAAATTCTTTAGCTGTTCTTTGTTGTGGAAGTATTTCACTTCTCCATCAAACTTGAAAGAGAGTTTTGCAGGGTATAATAGTCTGGGCTGGAATTTGTTTTTGTGCAAGACTTGAAGAACTTTGCTCCATGTTCTCCTTGCCTTCATTGTTTGTGTAAAGAAGTTGGCTGTAATTCTGATGGGTTTTCCTTTTAATGTGATCTGCTTCTTCTCTCTAGCAGCTTTCAGTATATTATTTTTGTGTTGGATTTCTGGGATCTTGACAATTTTATGTCTCGGTGTGTTGTTACTTTTGTTGAAATTATCTGGCATTCTGTGTGCTTCGCTTACCTGAACATTGGATTGTTTCTTCATATTTGGGAAGTTTTGTCTGATTACTTCTCCCCAGATTCTTTTTATGTCATTTGTATTGACTCCTTCATTCTCCTTGATACCAATTAATTTCACATTGTTCATCCTGGCATTGTCTTGCAGTTGATGGATTATTTTTTCCTGCATCCTCGTTGTTTTTAACAGATCCTTTCTCAACTTTTCACTAGCTGCACCAGTTTCTTCAAGATCTGAAACTCTGTCTTTACTTTCACTGAAACGGTTTTGTAGACTCATGATTGATATTTTTAGTTCTTCTATATCTCTTTGACTCTGTTTCTTGCGTTCAATTTCTTTTCTGTATTGCTCATTCAAGGAATCCATCATATCTCCGATCTCCTCTATGTTTTAATCCGTGTCTTCTTTAGAGGTTGTTATTAATTCTTCTTCTGCCGAGTTTCTTCCAAGTTGGGCTTCCTCTGCATATTTCTAGACTTGCTTCTGTATTTCCAATGGTATGATTTCAAAGAGTTCTTTTTTTTTAAATAATTCTTTTATGATTTCAGAAATTATTTCTACTTTGAGTTCCTCATGACCTTTCTGTTTTTGTTTCTTTGCTTCAGACAATTCATATGTTTCAGCTACAATACTGCTCTCTGCCCTTGTTCTGTGTGAGCCTTGATTTTTCCCTCTGATGTTTCTGCATTTGATTCTATATTTCAGATGCTATATATTGAGATATTTATTTTTTTTATGTCAGGACTTAATTCTCCTCTGAGTTCCTCTATACCTTTCTGGTGTTGTTCCTTTGCTTCTGTATCTGTTAATTCATTCATTTCAGCTGAGCTAGTGTCCTCTGCACTTTCTGGTGGACTGGAGGCCTGAGACTGCAGTTTTCTCCTTGTCTTTGTCATTTTGTGTAGCCTTGACCTCTGGGGCTCTCATGCACAGGTCGAGCTGTGCTGGGTCTTGGCCTGCAATGTGGGACCTGGGACCACTGGGCTTTAGTCTTTACATGATGGGTTTTCTCATGAGCCAGGAATGGTAAGTAGGATTTAACACGTGAAACCTTCAGTCAGCTGTTAATGGAAGCTAGTGGGCTCAAAGCCCATGGAACACAGTGCTGAGATTAGCTAGTAATGTCTGCCATGGGCATAGGGAGCTTCAGTGGTCACATGAGCTCCACAGCTGCTGTTAGTGCTAATTTGAACACAAGATTCTTTAAGAAAGTAGAAAATGCTTTAAAACTTGCAGAACAAAGCCAGCCCTCCTTTCTCTGCCTGGGCCTGATTCTTTGAGCTAATCTTTGAGTATGCTGGACAGCATTGTAAGCTGTATTTGTCTTAGATAACCTTGAGATACTGATAAGGAAATGATTCATACAAGCACCCCTGACCTGCTGACACAGCTGTAGGTGCATGCCATTTCATGCTTTCTTCTATTTGGCGAATACCTATGGTTACGATCTCCAGGGACATCTGTTGAATTACTTGGACACTCTAAGTTTATCTTTTTTCCTTTTTGTTTGCCAAAATCTTGCCTCTTGCCTATGCCAACTCATGCCTGTAGATTCTGTTTTAATGAGACTACAGTGTTACCATAGCTCAGTAGCTTGCAAGTGTCATCTGCAAGGATCTGGTTATCTAGGCAAACATGGCTTTGCTGCAATTATGTGGTTGCTCTGGGGAAGGGCAGAACACGACGAGACTTCTCTTAGTCCTATAAAATGAGTGTACACTTTTCTCTGAGTGCTGCACTATGCCCTCTGCTGTTCTTTCCTCTTCTGACCAGAGGCAGTGGACTCCAAGTTTCTTCTCTCCAAAGCTCTGAACCTCTTCAATCGGTATAGGGTGTCCCTGCCTGTGGTCCTGAGAATGTGGATCCTGGACAGCTCCCACTCCTTGGCATGCAGGCCCAGGGAGGGACGCCATGCACCAAGGGTTGCTTCTACTTTGTGCATATGGGCAAGTCAATAGCTTCCATGTGAGGGCACATGTGGAAGCGCTTGCTTCTAGCTCCTGATCTAATTACTAGTTTTAAAAAGAATATTCAGCTGATTGATAATTTGATGTTCATTGTGTAATTATTATTCCATTCCAACGAACATATACATCATCAATATATCATACTTTAGTTCCTCAGAAACTGTCCAGGTTATAATGGAAAGTTTACACCTTTCGACCCACATTTCCCCTTTGGGCCCCAGAGCTCCAAGGTGTTCGAGTCTCTGCTTCTATGAGGTTGAAGTTTTAGTTTCTCCCTGTAAATGCAAGCATATTGTATTTGCATATTTTTGCCTGGTTGGTTTAACTTAATGTAGTCTCCTATAGATTCACCCATGTGATTGCAAATGCCAGGATCTCTTTGTTCATGGTCCAATAAGATTTATGTCCAAATACACACACTCTCTCTCTCTCTCTGACTCCTCTTTTCCCTTTTCTCCCTCCCTCCATATTTCTTGTGCTTATTCATAGATTATCAGTTTTCAAAGACTCGACTTACTTATGCTCACCTGTAAAATGGAGGTAAGGACAATGTGCTTGTTTCCATGGTTGTCATGTGGATGAAAGAGACAATGTCTATTAGCACAGACTGGTGCAAAGCAAATGCTTTAACACATGGATGTAATAATGAAAATCATAATTGTGATTCTGTTAAGAGTCACTCACACAAAGTCTATCTTTGCCATTCTCTTAATTAGAATGATGTCTCCTTCTGTCTGTAGGTTCCAGCACAAATTATCCCACAGCTATTATTGCTTAAAGTGCTAACCTCTCCTGAGAACTTACTCTGTGACCAAATCATGCTAAACTTCATAGCCATATTTTGCCCTTGTTACAATTGTGTGAAATAACAAATGCTGGGGTATTGAAAGGCTGGGTAGTCCGGACACCCACTAGAAGTAGAAACAGTAGAATTTGGAGGAAAGTAAAGCTGATTAGTTTGTAGCTCCACTTTTTTTTGGTGGCTGGCTCAGCCTACACTGTGGGTGGGGCTCGTGCAGCATGAGTGGTGGTCCTGCATGTTTACCTAAGCTTGCCTAAACAGGTGCTTTAGACCACTGAGCTATCTTGCCAGCCCAAGTTGCTCCACTTTTAAGGGTTATGTATTGCTGCTTTCTTTTTTCAAATTTTGTTTTACTTTTGCACACCATTCCACTGTGAACTTGCACCACCTGAGGTAAGGTGTACTTTTCTTATATAGCTTCACTATCACATATAATAGGTGGCTACATTCAGAGGCTAAAGCAGGAATTAGAAAGGAGGAATTTCTGTTATAAGTCAAAGCAGTACCAAAATCAGGAGTGTTTCCTTTTAATTTTTTTTTTTTTCTTTTTGGTGTGTGTATTTTAGGGAAGAGTCTACAGGGTGTTCAGGGTCTCACTACTAGATTGGACTCAGAGTGATCTACCTGTTTACAGCCTCCAAAGATCTGAGATTATAGGCCTGTACCACCACACCCAGTCTCAATTGCCCTCTTAGCACCCTAGGGGTGGGGCAGGCAAGGCAGGCCTGGGGTTTGAAACCTTGGCCCCTGAGCCTGCTTGCAGGTGCTTTAATCACTCAGCTATTTGATTGGCCCAGGAGTGTTGATATCTTTACAAAGGATGGGCATATTCCTTGCTTGCTGTTCTCTTCTGTTTAGGCTGTTCCTGGCCTTTTTTCAGATGAACACTACCACAGAGACACCAGAAAAGAGAACAGTTGTGTTCTGGAGAGATGGAATGGCAGTATGCCTTAGGCAACTGTTTGACAAACAGCTGTAAGCAGAAGGATCCTGGATGAACACAGACATTGCTGTGGACTGGCTGGAGTCTGAATCAAAGCAATGTGGGGCACAGACAGTGCCAACTGGTGCGATTCCCCAGCTTTGCATGCTAAACATGATGCAAAGCCGATGTACCTAGTCACCATCTGCAGTTGTTCATGTGAAGGCCCATGTTCCCACACAGGAAACAACAACAGGGTCACAACAACAGCTGCTCTTGCTCACTCACCTTCATGCTGATGTCCTACAGTTGGCTTGCCTGGGGACCACCTCCCACATGGCACTGCCTCTTACCATAAAGCAACATATCTATGACTTTTTCATAACTGTGACCAAATGGATTACTCCTCTCTGAACAAGTATGCATGTCACTGTCAACATCAAAAACTTCTCTGCTTTGCTCTAGCAGCACCTGCCTTATTGATTGGCATCTTCTGAACTCACTTACACGAAGCATTAAACCTGCATAACTTCAAAAAGTAAGGTAAGACAGGCCACGTTGAGCAAGACAGCACACACCAAATGGGATTATTTCTTCTATTACTGGTGATAATAGAATTATGCAAAAACGGCCTTGTCCCAGTAAAGATTTCCTCTTTCCAATCAAATCTTTGTTCTCCCCTACCTCCCCCACTTTTCCTTCTCTTTTAGTTTGTAGTAACTCATTTGTGGACTACAGCCTTCATTTTGGTGAGGCCAAGAGTTTGGTGCCTTCACAGTACAGAAAAACAATGAAAACTGTGGCCAGATCTTTTGGGTAGGTAATTGATGAAAAAAAAAAAAAAAACAAAACTACCTTTATTCATTTCTTCATTCTGAAGCGTTTATTGATGATCTCCAGTGTGACTGCAGTGAGCGCAGGTAGCCACAGGTAACTTACTGACTGAGTTGGCTCACTTCCCCTTTTTCCCAAGTTATCTGGATCCTAGGGGGGCCTTGTTTTGCCCCTGAGCACCACTCACAGCAGCCCATAATTGTTGTGGGTCAGCAGTTAACCCTAAGCGAGCCTTGGAAGAAGACCAGATAGCAGTTTTCAAGAACCAGCTTGCTTCGGGCACTGAGCAGTAGTCCTTTCCCACACACCATGCTAGATGGAGTATTCCTCCTCTTCATGAGGTAGCAGCCCTTGTGGGATGGGGTAAAGAAGATACGGACAATTTGAGTCATGTTTCCAGATTAATATCCAAAGATTAACAGAGCCAGAAATGGGATCCTGACCTCTCTGCCCTTAAATAATTCTCTTTTTTTATGCTGCATTTGAAACGGGACTGGTACTCAGACTTTTCCACCACCTGTTCAGGAAGACACCATTTTTCTAAAAGGGATGACTTCTGTTATTCAACCTAGGTATTCTTAAAAGGCAAGAATAAAATGACAGTGTAGTGAGGATAGGGTCTGGGAAATGCTGAAATGACTTAAGAAAGAAGTAAATGAAGTGTGAAACTTTTAATAATTTACTCTGAACATGTAGATTGACCAGGGACATAATTTCTGAAAATGTTTTCCAAAAAATCAGTTTGTTTTAGAATTCTTGGAGTACTAATTTCTTGGCAGAAGGCTAGAAAGACATTTCTCTGAGTCTCAGATTAAAATACTATGTATGCAGATGCCCAGACACAGCAAATATTTAATAAAATAATGAGATGATATTATTTTGAGCTGTTTTTCCTCATGTTTTTAGTAGTACAAAACTTCAGGACGCATGTTCTGATATGGAATTTTAAATTTATTTGGAAACTAGTTTATTAAAATTTTTGAAAACTATAAAAATGTTGAAATAGGGGCCCACATGGTTTCTTTATTCAATTAGTGTTTGCAAAGTACTATTGTAAATATAGAGAAAATAATCACAAGGCATAAATGAGTCTTTCATAAAATATTTCTTTAGACAATTCACTCAAAATAGTACATGTTAGAATTCCAGGAAAATAATTCAGTAAAACAATGAGTTAGCATGAACAGTGTAGGAACGAATTAGAGGACAGACAATGAGTAGCAATTAACAACAAGAAGATAAGACCAGGATGCATTTTAGTGGCAAAGTGAAGAAAATTGCCAATGGTTGGATATGGACCTCACTGAAAGGGATGATAAGGTCTTCTTCCTTTGGCCTAGAGCAACTGGGTATGTGAGAATAGAGCTAAGTGAGATACTGAGTAATGGAGGAACTTACATTTCAGGGGAAGGGTATGATGTAATCACGGTAGTCATTCTTTCTTCCTTATACTGAATTTCAGATGCTACCAGGCTGTGGAACTAAGTGAGACATCAAGCTTGAAGATAAGAATGTTGGAATCTTCTGCATCTAATATATATTTAAAGATGTGGAGTTGGAATGGGTAACAAAGGAGGATAAACATGGAGAAGAGGTAGCTTGGTTCCAAGCTCTGAGACATTAGAAAACTCAAAGATAGATCAAAGAATCTGTTCAAAGTGCTTGGGAGGTTATGATAGATGGGAAAAGAAGACCAATAGAGTGAGTTATTGTATTGTCAAGGTAAAGAAGGGATTAGAGAAGGCAGCAATCATGAACGTGAAGTGCTGCTGAGGGACAAAGTGAAGTGAGTGCAGGTAACTCCTCCACTGATTAACATGGAGGTCGCTGTGATCTTCACAAGAAGAAAGAAAGACCAACTGGACTGAGTTGAAAAAATGAACAAGATGTAAGAACATACACCATGAACTAGCACTTTGACTGGAAATGTGTTACAAGGACTTTCAAAATAATCTCAAGCACACGATATATAACATGTTTCATGCAGAATGTAGCAGGATCTTCTAGAAAAGACATCTCCAATACACTTATGTGATCTGTAAGAGAGCAGTAAATTTTGCTCTAAATAAATATGAAGACCTAGGATTTCTTAAAACTAGAGCTAAGCTGGAGCCACTGTGCACTTGTAAAGCAATGCTGACTGGTTTATTATACAATTGACATTCCAATTTAAGGGATCTACATCCTCAAATTTCATCAAGCATGGAGTTGCAGTATTTTTTTTTAATTGTATCTCCTTTGAACATGCACAGCTTTTTTTCTTAATATAGCATTAACAATCATTCATATAGCATTTCTAATATACTGGGTATTATGAGTAATGTAGAGATTATTTCATATATTCAGGAAGATGTGTGTAGGTTATATATAAATAATATGACATTGTATAGAAGAAATCTGAACTTCATTGGTTTTGATTGGTATCTGTGGAAGGTTCAAGAACCATTCTTCATTTAGGAATAAACTTCACAAAAGGGGTGAAAGTGTAGAGACTAAAAATTATAGAGCTTTGCCAAAAAATTGAAGATGCAAAGAAATGTGAAGTTATTCCATGGTACTGGATTGGAAAAATTAATATTGATAAAATATTTTCACTACTCGGTGATCTGAAGATTCAGTGTCATTATTACCAATGTCCTAGTGGCAGTTTCAGAAAAAAATCTAAAATTCATGTGGAACAAAAAGAATTGCAGATAGTCAAAATAATGTTGAAAGAAGAAAAAGCTGGAAGTTTTTCAGTTCTTGACTTTAAAATAAATTACAAAGCTGCAGTACTAAAATGGCACGATACTGGCATAAAGACTGATCAGCCAGGGAGCAGAATAGAAAGCCTGATAGCAAATGTATGCATATATGACTAGCTGATGTTTGACACTTAGGGAATGGGTAAGCCCTTAACAAATAGCTTTCAGAAAATTAAATATGTGAATGCTAAAGAACAAAGTTTGCCCTTTACCATGTAGCAAAAAATCAACTCAATTAAATTAAGGACTTACATATAAGACCTGCAACTAAGAAACTTAGAAGGAACCATGAAAGAAGGCTTCACTTACAATATTACATTCAGCAATGATTTCTTAAATATCACCCCAGAAACAAAGGTAACAGTACAAACGGACAAATGGAATTAAATTAAATTTACTGTGTTGTTGTGAAAAAAAGAAAAAAAAATATATATGTATACACAAGATAGTTAGAATAGACATACAACTACTTTCTCTTAGTTCATTGAGAAGAAATATTTGTACTAACATTCTTTAGACAAGATATTATGTCTGAATCTTGTCTTCTGAATAACCACTATGAAGACAACAATATGCAATGTATTAATTATTGTAACCATCCTATTAACCTATTTTGAAACTATTTCATTGCTATTTTATCTTTTTTCTCATTAATATCAATAACAAAATAAAAGCTTCTGCATAACAAAGGAAATGACAAAGGGAAAAGACAACCTACTGAATGGCAGAAACATTTTGAAAGTATACATCTGCCAAGGCATTTCTTCCAAATATATTAGAAGCACTTCAATTCAGTAGTCAAACAAACACATAAATAACCCAATTTTAAAATATGCCAAAGGACTTGGATGGACCCTTATGCAAAAAGTACATCAAATAATCAAAAGATATATGAAATAATAAGCAACATAACCAATCATGAGGGATATGCAAATCAAAATCACATGATGGTGATATGTCATCTCAAACCTATTAGGGTAGTTCTTATGAAAAACAAAGTTAAGATAGCAAGTATCAGTAAGAAGTCAGACAAATAAGAACCTTTTCCCACTATTTGTAAGAATGTGAATGATGCAGTTGCTATGAAAAACAATTGTAGGGCTTCTTAAAAAATTACAAATAAAATAACTCCCACATGATCAACAAATCCCACTTCATGGTATTTGTCTAAAAACACAGAAAAGAAGATCTCAAAGAAAGGCAAAAGACTTACATGATCTGAAGAGAAACCAGATTTGAAGATCCTGAGATGACTGGATTCCAACAGTCAATATATCATTATTTACAGGAATCTAGATATAGAAACAATTTAAATGTCCATTGTCAGATGAATGGATAGAGAAAGTGGGGTCATACTCAGAAGACTTGTTAAAGAGGGAATGCTGGCCAAATGTGGCAATTCTTATGAATTCTGACAACATTGTGCTATGCGAAATAATCTGGTTATGGAAGATCAATCACTTCTGATTCAATCTATACAGATTGTACAGCTTCAAGTACATAGAAGCAAAGAGTAGAATGGGACTTATGAAGAGCTCAGGAAGAGGGAAATGGTAAATTATGGCATTATAGGCATAGTGTTTGTTATGCAAGTTATGCTTAAGTTCTAGGAATCTGAGGTACAGCATTGTTCTTCCAGTTCATGAGATTTTATGGTGCAAGTATAAAATGGTAAATTCCTAATAAATCAAAACAAACATCTTCATAAAACAATTTTTAAAGGTAATGCTTAGTTTGATAGGTTTATAAACATGCTGCAGCAGTTCTGTTTTACTTTAGGATTAGAAAGTTGTAAACTAATGTCAATCTCAAGACAACCAGCAACATCCTCATCACTTTTAGATTCATTTGGAAAGCTGAGTTTGTAAAGCAGCCTAGTGCGCTTAAGCCCAAAGCCAGAGAAGGCTCTGAGGAAAGACAGAGAACACAGATGGCTTTATCTCTGGCAATGCACAGAAAGTAAGAGTGACAATAAAGTAGTAGGTAAGAAAAAAATCCCACAGATTTTTGCTGCTCTTAGGGCTAGCGTGGTATTTTAGAGTTCTCTGTACTCTCAGACCCTGGGGAAGTCCACATGCATGCACACTTTTCATGGTGCTTTTGCAAAAGATTTGGTCAGAAAAGGAGAGTTGAGAAAAACTCTTTTGTGGTGCACAGGGATGAATCCCATTCCACTACCTCAGCCACTTTTTTCTCATAAAATGTAAAAATATTCACCATTTTCTTACTGAGGGAAGAGTAGGAGAACCACATGGCTTAGGTGAGCATGCAGTTTTTCTAAGATAGGAAGAGAACAGTGTATCAAGAAACACTTCTGTTCTTAGTTCCAGAAAAAGATAGACTGATGCTGAGACAGAGGAAAGTCAAACCTACTTGCTTCTAATGGACAGATGCTATCCATCCCTAATGACAGTCCTTGTGTTTACGAGAGTAGAAAGAGGGGTCAGGAATGCTATTACTATGTCTCTGTTACTATGGGAGTGGAACTTGCACTTAGGAGAGAGTGAAGACATCTCTCTGTAGATTTGGAGGGGAGGCTGCATCTGAAGTCACTTCCTTATAAAGATCAAAGACCAATTATGCTTGGAGAAGCAAGAAATGCTCTCTTGCCAATGATTCTCCCACAGATATGTGGCAAAGTTTCCCATGAGAGGGAGGGACAGTATTATTGAGAATATCCTAACTATGAAGCCAACCACCAAGGTCCTGAGGCTTGACCAAGAGCCCAAAGAAGCTCCTCCTTGTTTCTAACCCTTATTTGCAGAGGATAGCAAGCTACTTTGGGAGACAGAGCATGAGGAGAAATACTGGGCTCAGGATAGAGAGGTAAGGAACTACAAAAAGCTTAGGATGGAGAAGTCAAATTGAGAAAAACTCAACACTGTGATCAAAAGGTTGTAACAGTTGAAAAGGAGAGATTTCAGATCTGTAGGTATTTGAAAGTTATCTGTAGCAACAACAGAACCCAAACACAGGTCAATTAATAGTTGAACCCCATATTATTGGCCAAAGGAGAAGATATGAGCCAATTTTCAGCACAAATGCTATTTACTTCAGTTTCTGCTATTCCTTTACACACAAGGTCTGGTATTTGATCAAGAGCCATGAAACTCTGATAAACATCCAGATAAAATTTATCAGCAAGAGATATAACAATCAAAGCTACCAGAGATGGTACAGGTGTTGGAACTATCAGACAAGGACTTTAAAATAATTATAACTGATATAATAAATACCTAATGTTAAAAAAGCATTGACAACATATACAAATTGAACATTTCAACAGAACAATAAAAGCTAAAAATGTCAAAGGAAATAGTAGGAATAAGAGACAAAGTATCAAGGAATAAAGACTCTTGGGTTGGCCAAATAGTGGATTAAAGCACCTGCAAGCAGGTACAGGGGACCTGGGATTCGATCCTAGGCCTGTTGTGCCTGCCCCCCCCTGGGGGGGAGGGTGTTGAGATGGCAATTGAGACGGGGTGTGGTAGTGCTCACATGTAATCCTAGCTCTTGGGAGGCTATAAATACGTGGATCACTAAGAGTCTGATCTAGTAGTGAGACCCTGTATACCCTGTAGGTCCTTTTCCAAAAGTAAAAAATAAAAAACATGAAGACTCTCGGTGGGTTTATCAAGTTTGTATATATGAGTAGAAAGAAAAATATCAAAAAGGTGTCAAAATTATTTAAATTGACACAGGAGCAAAATAGTTAAATTTTTAAAATGTACAAATCAAATCAGACAAGAACATCCAAGAACTGTGAGACAATATTTGATAACTGTGTGTGTGTGTGTGTGTGTGTGTGTGTGTGTGCTTTGATCCTAGCTGGAAAATAGAGAGGAAGCAGGGAAATAAATATTTAAAATGAAAATAGGAGAAGCATTTTGGGATTTAATGAAAGACAGCAAACAAAAAATGAAAGAATTTCAGAGAACTACAAGCAGGACACACACACACACACACACACACACACACACACACACACACACTCCAGACCACCACCACCATCACCACTACCTAGGCACATGAAAAAGAAACTTATGTAGATAACAGGAAAAGAAAGTGGTATATAATGAGGAATGAATATAAAATTACAGAAGATTCCTGTCAGGAAACCTAAAACTCTAAGGTAGTGTTATTAAACTCTAGATAAAAAATAAAACCAATAAATAACCAGCACTGCTGCTTTTCCATATTATATTGCAGGTTCTTATGAGGTCAGTAAAAAAATGACATAAAAATTGGGGAAGTAAAACTGTAGTTGCATATGATATAAATATCTACAGAAAAATTTCAATACATATGAAAATGGTTAATATGACCGTTGAATGAGTTTGGAAGGTCATGAGACTAATACACAAAATGAGCAGTAGTGTATTCTAATAAGAAACACCGAGTACTAAAAAATTTAAAAGTACCAATTACCATTACATCATAAATGATAAAATATGAAAGGATTAATATGTACATGATTTGTATACTAAGAACTACAAACCACTGTAAATGGAAATCAGATAAGTGATACTGCATGATTATGAGGCTTGAGCAGGCTGAATACACATAAGATCAAAGTCCCTGAAGTAGGGAAGGGAATAAAACTTTGAAAAAATACTGGATAAAAATGTTCTAAAGTGGAAGAAAATTCTAAACACATATCCAAGCAACTCAACTGCTCATCAAGTGTAAGACTCATGAAGTACACTATACAAAGAGATGTCATAATGAAATACTCAAAACCAAGAAGAAATAGAATGAATTAGGAGTGTGCAAAAGAGGAAATGTATAGTTGACCATCCACCTACCTACATCCCTACAATTCCACTTTTGTATTCCTATACTACATTCTTTTGGAGATATTGCACAAGTATACCACATTTATAGAAATTATAGAATTGTTTAAAATGCTAACCCAACAAAACAAATACTGAAATGTCTATTGACACACATTTAGCTTTACTGTGTGATATTCACTCTCTAGAACAGTATGCAGTGATCAACTATTCAAGGAAATGCAAGCACCATAGCATGACAAACTAATCTCAGAAACAATACCAAGAAAGATGTCCTCAGAGAATATAATTAAAAACTAAACATAGGGCTAGCAAGATAACTCAGCAGACTAAGTGCCTGCTTAAACAAACTCAGGGACTGGGGTTCAATCCCCAGCACCACATGCCCCACTGACCCCAGGCCCAGGTAAGGCGAGCAGGCCACTGTGACCAAGGGTATGGTGGTACATGTCTGTAATCTCTGGGCTGGGAAGGCAGACAACATGAGGGTCACTACAAGTCTGAGATGCATAGTGAGACCCTGTATCAAATATATTAGAAAAAGAAAGAAAAAAATTAAATATAAAAATAAAAACAATTTTTTAGGGTACAATTCTATATGTGGGAAAATCATAAAATTATGAGGAAATAGTTGCTAGTTAAAGTATTCTAATTCTTGAGTTTGTTGGTGGGTTCAAAGATATTATTGTGTCTCACAATTTTTATATTATATTATTTCTACCATGTCTCATGCATTACATTTTAAAAAAATAAAAGTGCAAATGTAATAGTAGACTTATGTATCAATAAGTACATCTGAAGTATGTTGAATGAAAAGATATTTTAATTTTGTTTTTACATATTTACAGCTATACATAATGTATACACATATCCATGAGTATAAAAGTATAACAAAACAAATTAAAAGGGCTCATATGAAATTCACGGTCAGGCCAAACTCCAGACAGTGCTGGTAAGAGGTTGGATAGGACTCATATTCAACATCCAATCAAGCTTAAAATTTTTAAATTTAAATTTTTTATTTGAAAAACTTGAAGTGCAATTAAATCTCACTTATAAATGATGATATTATGCAAGTTTTCTATGACATCTTTAAAAGTTTTATTTTCAGAAATAAAAATGATTAATAAAAAGTCTGAAAATAGAAGTCTGGAAATCATTCCAGACACTCACAATCCGTTTTTGTTTTTTCTATATCATTTCTATCACTCATGGACGTTCCTTTAGTACGCCTTTATTTCTTCTTTCTTTCTGTGTTTAGGACAAGGTGTACAGGGTCTACTCATAGTGACCCTCCTATTTTCAGCCTCCCAAGTTCTGGGATTACAGGTATGTGCCATGCCCAGTCTCAATTGCTATTTCAGTGGGCCCTGAGGGCAGAGCCAGCACAGCATGCCAGGGATCAAACCCAGGCTGATGCATTCTGCCTAAGCAGGCTCTTTAGTCTGTCTGCTCAGCTATCAGGCCAGCCCCTCCTTTAGTATTCTTTAACAATTTCTAAAGTACTCCATTGTTTTCTGAAGAAAACATTCTCTCAGGCTTTCATAGAGAGCAAATTGATCAAGCAGTGGCCATGACTCATCCACATGGCTGACACTGACAAAGGATCAATAAACTGTGGTACAGGGTTTCAGGTTAAACCCTGAGGGGATTTGACTGACCTTATCAGATACAAAAGTTACATTTCTTGTTAAATAGGTCTTGCTTTATCTTGGTCTTAAAAATTCAGGAGAAAAGTATGAAAACAAAGTATAAAAAGTAAAGCCATATTAATATGCTGAGCTGAAAAACGGTCAAGTCAACAACTTTGGACATTGCCAGTCTTACAAAAACCTGCTACTATTATGGACTACTGAACTGTACTGGGATATTTTGCTGAATTCATGCACCTACAGTATTTAAACGACAATAGAATACCCTTCTCTGACAAAATTAACCAAAAAAGTGGGATAGAAATGAATGACCATTTTGTAACCGTATACTCAAAATAGTTAGGAAAGATACACAGCTCCATTCTCTTAATTCAATTAATAGAGAGATTTACTCTAATAGTGTTTGAGACAGGATACCACGTCTGCATCTTGTACAATGACTAACCACTAAGATAACAATATGCAATATAATTATTATTGAAACTGTCCTACTAATCGGTACTGAAACTGTCTCATTACTATTTGCATGAGATACATAGGCTTATTTTTAAAATAGACTTTAATCCTGGACATGAACAAGCCATTTATGAGCATAATTGTACTCTAGGGAAAAGGAAACAGATTTATCAAAGATTTCTAGCCCTTGCTTCTGTGTTTTCCCTAATTCCTAAGGGACCCTAATGTAACTGTACTGCAGGTGTGGAACGAGGACTGATCCTTGGAGTCTGGGGTTTCTCACTGGGACAGTTCATAAGTTGACCTAATAATCTTACCCCCTACAGTCACTTCACATGTAGTCAGATCAGACATATGTGGTACTTGGCAGAATGAACAGACTGACACACTAGACCCATGGGGGTAAGTGACATTACAGTAAGAAAAGCTAAGTGGAAGTTGCTTGAGTTTCCAATCCAATATGTATACAAATTAGATAGGATAAATGTGCTATTAATTTTTATTAGTTCATTGAAAGGAACAGTTAGTGCTTAGATTCTTGGATCAATATTGCACGCCTATTTTGCACAACTGTATCTGGTAGTCTGCGGAACTACTTTAAAGTACTGAAGTATTTTAGTAATTTAGATAGTAAATCAGGAATATCCATGCCTGGATAAACCACAGAGATAAATGTCACAGTAAAGGACTTGAACAAAGTAGGGATGTTGGTACCTGCTTTAATCCCACTTAAGTGAAAAGGGGCTTGCTAGAGAGTTTACTAGCACACCATTGGATGGCATTCTAGAAACGTATACTTAAGTAGTGGTTTTTAACAGCACTGAAGTAGGAGGTTTCTATTCAGAAGTTGTAGCCTTTGGCACCTTTGCAAGCTTCTCTGAGGTCCAGTGAGCTTCAGCCACACCCAGTCGTGTCTGCATCTCAGCCTCGGGGGTCTATGTGCTTTATTTCCACCTTAGAAGTAATGGTTGCTGTGCAGTTTATGCTTTTCTTCCAGTTTATTCTCATCATATTTTTTTTTCTTTTTTTATGTATTTGGTACAGGGTCTGCATGGTCTATAGGGTTTCACTACATAGATTGGACTCTTAGTGATTCTCCTGTACTGGGATTACAGTCTCAATTGCTGTGTCAGTGTGCCCTGGGGGCAGGGCTGGCACCACAGGCTGGGGATCAATCCCCAGCCACTGTGCTTTGCCTAAGCAGATGCTTTCGCCTGCTGAGCTATCTGGTCAGCCCCATGTATTTTTCATTTCAAAAGGAACAAAAAACAATAAAAGTGATACAGACTTTCAAAACAAGATAGCAAATTAATAATAGTTGTTATATTGTATATTGTTATCTTCCAAGTAGTTGCTTATATTATCAGATATAGGTATGTAGAATTGATCAAAGAATGTAAGCACTATTCTTTTCAATAAACTAAGAGAAGTTAGTAGTAAAATTATGTTAGCTATCTAAGATAAACATCAAGGTGAACTTACCATGTTCTGTTCTGTTGTGGTCCCTCTCTAAGGTACAGTAAGTTAGTAAGTGGTCTTGAACAAGAGAACTTGAATTTTAAGGCTCAGAATTTTCAGCAGCTTGTGTATATGTCTGTCTGTCTGTCTATCTATCTATCTATCTATCTATCTATCTATCTATCTATCCATCTTTCCTTTCTTTACTCTTTCCCACATTCAAATTGTTCTTTCCTTTTGAGCAGTTTTTTGAGCAGTTTCTTTCCCTGTCACAAAATCTATTGTACCTTTGGATATTATTTACTCTTCGAGTTTCTTATAGTAGGAAGACCTCAGATACATATGTTTGAGCCACTTCTTATAGACATCCAACAGCTTGGGCATCCTTACACTATTCAACCTAAAACTTTTTATTTTTTATGTAAGCAGTCCATTTTTATTTTTAAATCCACTCACTGTCTTGACACTTATTTGCTATTAGATTTATCCTTTTGGCTTCCTTTTTTGATTAATGTTTATTTTTTTCCATTTTGTTTTTCAGAGTCTGTTATTATTTCCTTATATTCTTCTCATGTTACCTATGAGATTATAACGTGCAGTTTTCATTTACTATGAATTAGTAAATTGCTGCATTTTGCATCATTTCCTCAAGGAAGAAAACAGTTCAGATAGTCATGCTTAACTCTTTTTTCCAGTTCCTTTTGCTTCCAAACCCTGGTTCCTTCAGTACCTGACCACCTGGATAACTCGTCCAGTTTTGTTTCTCCTATTCCACATAAAGCTGCTGAAAACTCTGAGCCTTAAAATTCAACTTGTTCTCTTGTTCAAGACCACTTTCTAATTTACTTTACTGGACCACAGCAGAACATGGTAAGCTCACCTTGGGATGTTTGTCTTGCTTCTTGAGTTTTAGCCTTTCAAGTTCTTACTGACTTCATTTCTTTCTGATTACTTCAATTAAAAAGATTTTAGCCAGTTCTATTTTTTTTTTCTTACAGTGAGAGTTGGTCTGCTTCCACTACTCTATCACAGGTATGAACAAAAATGTGAAAGTACAATTTTTAATTGAAGTCAGAATTTCCAGTTTCTCTTTAAAAAATAAAGGGATTAAAATTGCCTCTATATTCGTACATAGCAATAATGTCTAGATGGACAGTAATAGCTCTGTCCTTTTGATTTGAGTTATATCTTCTCCAGTTCTCCTTCATTATCTGAGTTAAGTGGTTTTCATGTGGATCTTTACTGCCCTGGAAGGTTCTAGTACTGAAGGCTTCATCTCCAGCCTGTGGAGTTATGGGAGGTGGGAGAACCTCTAGGGGGTGGGTCCTAGTGGGAAGGAAGTGGCTTTTGGAGGAGGGACAGCAGCCCCAGTCCTTTGCCTCTTCTCTTTGCACTCCAGGCTTCTCTGATAATCAGCTGCCTTGGCCATTTGTTGCCTCACTGTAGGCCCAGAAGAAGGCAAAGTAACCACAGACTGAAGCCACAAAGGTAGTGAGCCAACTGGTCCTTCTTTGTTATTAAATGTCTTTTAGAATATAATGGAAAGCTAAGTGATCACACTAAAGGATCTTTGAGAGTTAAAGACAGAAAGAATCTCTAGTTAAGCTTTGAGTCATGTGGATACCTAATGGTGCTGTAGGAAAGGAGAGAAGAAAGCAGCATTAGAACACACAGAGCAATAGAGGGAACAAGAAGACTTTTGCATTGCAGAAGCCAATGTTTGAATATGCAGAGGATCCAGCCATGCTACTACTAAATATCTTACCATCCTTGGTGAAATAAATGTAGCTGATGTTCTTAAAAAGAAGTAATATTAATAGAATAATGTGAGTTCATAGCCATAGTTGAGTGGTTTAAGAAGAAAATCACAGGTGTGAAAATAAAGTAGCAAATGTAGAATAATAGCTAAATTTTATCATCGTGAAAGGATTCCAGCAGAGCAAAATATGTAGAGTTGAATACTGATTACAAGAGAAGACTGACTTTACTTCTTTCTTAATGCATTACTGATATTTTTGCTATTTCTTGCAAGATGAAATGCTGCCAAGACATTTTGTTGAAGGCAAGCTGGAGTGAAAGAGCTGGTCAGCACTTCCACAGCTTAGGCAGAAAGAAACAGATTTCATTGGGTTGTTGGGCCACCAATTTAGGTGGCTAGAAAAAAGAAAATTAAACCAGAGAGTAGCCTGGCTTCAACCGTCCACCTGATCTGGAGAGTCATCACCTCATAGGAAGTCACCTCTCCCCTTTCTGTAGAGGCAGCAGTCAGAAGACAGCAGTCCAGAAGCTGTCTACCCAAGGCCTGGGACATCCCCACCCTGGACTCCAGCTTCAGGGATCTGGTAATTGGCTTTCCTGTAAAATTCAAAAGCAACCCACCTGCTAATGGTTGTAAATGAAAGAGATAATCAGTTTTACCTTGTGATGTCCCCAGGGTAATTGTGATGCATTTAGTTTGAACTTACATCAGCTGCTCAGGTTCCTTTCTTCTCAGCATGCAGTGGCTGGGCCCATCTTGTGGTCTTTCAAAGCTAATTAGTGTTAGGGTCTGTTGGGCCCTAGCTTTCTCATATGCCTCTCCTCCTTCCCCTTTCCTACACTCCCATGCATGCAAATCAAGAAATAGGAGAAAGGTGACAGCAGAAACTGAGCTCTATTTCTTTGGCCTGGAAGAAATAACTCAAATTTTGAGCTGTAGGTAACTGTCCCTGTAGGAAAATAGTCATGCACCTCACTGAACTGCAGCCTCCCTTAATCCTTTGACAGTTTGATAAATCTCAGCATAAGGATTTTATAATTAATTAGAGGCTTTGGAATGTATGGTACTCCTAAATATAAGCTGTCAAATAGCAAAATATTGGGAAGGTAGTTCTCATTAAAACCAAACCTCCAGTCCTTTTATTTTTTTCAGGAACCACTATATATATTTGTATGTGCTTCTTTATTTTTATACACATACATATTGGTGTACATGTAATGTGTACATGTAATGCATGCATGCTACATGCATGCACATGCAATATAGGACACACATGCCACATGAATAACATAGCCATGTGCATAATGCACAACACACACATGCCTCACCCATTATATGTCTATATTTATATCTATGCATGTTTACCTGTTCCTTGAAAACCCTGCTTGCCAAGCTGTGATGAATGAATTACTAATGAAATTTTTGGAAATGTAGATTTTGATTCAGTAGATCTGAGTTATATGAATAGTGCGAGTTTGAGCATCACATTTATAACAGTAAATCTCAAAGATTTTCACATTCCATGTCTCGCTTCTTCATCTTAACCTAGTTGTCCTACTCGATTCTGTTCAAATAGTGCTTCATCATTTCTCTAGGCTACTTGAGCAGAACTAAAGGACGTTTTTACTATGTCTCAGAATAATGAATGGTTAGGCACTCTGAGCAAAGCAGACTTTTGATTTATGCTCTGGCTTCCAATTCCAGCCAAGTAATTGGGAAATACAGATGCGGATGCAAAATCTCTTTAGATTTATGCCACTTTAGTATTCTTTCTCTAATTGACTAAATTGAGCAATCAGTTCATTAATTTTTAATCTTTCATCTATTTCCATACATGAATATAAGGTCATAAATTTACTTTCTTTCTCCTGACTACATATACAACAAACTTAAAAAACTGTGGTAAAAGTACATTGGAAAATTGAAACTATGACTATATTGAATTGTAAACCCTTTCCCTCTCCTCCTGCCCTGGAGCCAACATTTTGCAGTCCGCTTCAAGCTGACTGACTGCTTTAGGGCACTTAGACACATGAAATCATGCAGCTTATACCATGTTACTCAGCATAATGACCCTAAGGTTTACCCACATTACAGCAGATGACAAGATTTCTTTCCTTGATAAAGCTGAATACAACCCTATGATAAGTACATACGCATTTGCTCATAGATATTTAAGTTGCCTCCAAGTCTTGGGCATGGTGAATAATGTTGAAATGAGCTCATGCGCTAACACTACTTTAGATTTTGCTTTCTTTATTTTCTTTTTTATTGTTTTTGAAAACTGGAAGTGAGATTCCTGGATTATATGATAATTCTACTTTTAATTTTCTGTAGAAGTTCTAATGACAAATAGAGACTGGCTTTGGTGATGACTACAGGAGAAATTAAAATGTATTTGTGCTGGGAAAATATGCATCTGCTACTTGTTTGGATAGCAGTTATTTCTTTATATACATTATCTGTATACTTTCATTCATTGTGGAATTCATATTACTCTATGTATTTTTTTGTTGTTGTTGAGTTAATTGTCTCTGAGGAAAAATGTTAAATATTTCTATAGGATTGTGGTTTGGGCAATTTCTTTTTCGAATGTGTTTTTGTTTTACATGTTTTAAAGCCATGTAATGTACATAGACGTTCACAATTGTTATGTTGCTTGCTAAGTATTGCAACTAAGATTACAAAATGCAATTTACTCCTTTTTTTTTTTTTTTGGTGGAATCAGGGATTGAACTCAGGCCCTTGTGCTTGCCAGGCAAGCGATTATTCTATTGAGCTGTCTCCCCCGCCTTTATACTCTTTACTAATGACTTTTGTTTTAAAATAGATCTTACCCAGCCCAGGTGGTTCCTCCCCGAATTAGGATCTGGCCAGATTTGACACTCTACGCTGAAGTCATCATGGGTATTTTCCAAATACTTATGAAGAAGAAAGAGCTCATCCCTCTGGCGGTGATCATGACCGTGGCAGGCTGCGGAGCTTCGTCCTTTGCCATGTACTCCTTTCAGAAAACCGACGTGATTATTGGTCGGAAAAGAAACCCAGAACCTTGGGAAACCGTGACTCCCAATGTACCTCAGAAGCTTGTAACAATCAACCAACAATGGAAACCGATCGAGGAGCTGCAGAAGGTCCGCAGGGCCACCAAGTGACTTCTGTCCTCCAGTACTCTATGAAAAACACCTCCATGCAGACTAGAGTCTGGATACCAGTGTGTTGAAGTGCTTCTGCTACATTTCTAGGGTGTGTCGACTTTCTTTGGACTCTGAGAGGAGGAGTTGAAGGTAGTTTGGCAGCGGCCACAAAGGCCCAAAGTAAGTTTCTGTGTTGGTGTCAATTGAATTTTGTTTATTGAAAGTTTTCTGGAGGACTGGAGGTATAGCTTGGCAACATATGTGCCTGTCTGGCAAGCATAAGGTTCTGAGTTTGATCCCCAATACCACCAAAAAAAAAAGTTTTCTGTTTAGTATGCCTCAATGTTTTCCTTGAAATAGGTCAAGATTTGCAAGTTAGGGCAAGCCAACACCTTCTGGCCCACTCTCAGGTGGAAGCTTTTTTTTCTCTCCCCAATAATGATAATTATTTTTAACAAAAAATAAAATAAAATAGATCTTACCCTATGCCAAGTGTATTTTATCTCTATTCTTTCAGCTTCATATTTTCTGCTATAAATAGCATATAATTTAAAAACTATAACCCAAAAATGTCTTCACCTAACAAGATTGACCCATTTATATCTACTTAATACCATATATTTGCATACATTTGTAATTTAAAATTTTGTTTTCTATGTACCATTTTAAAAGTGTTTTACTAAAATATAACCCTGGATTCTTGTGGGTTGAAGCAACATTTTTGAATTTCACTTTATGTCAATTTATTGATTAGCTTCTCTTAACTGGTTTAAAAGTCATAGTTCTTCCATTTGTTCTTTTAAAGTTTATTATTAACATTTTTCCATGCATCTCAGCTTCAGACAGTGCTGCTCAGTCAGTGTCTCTATCTATCCTTTTCCTGAGCAATGCCACAATTTTTGTATAAATTCACTTGATTATCTCATTCATATCCCCTGTTACTTCTTTATTAGTTGGTTTTAACCTTTACCAAAGTATTACTACTGTATTGTTGTCGTAATTGATCTATTTATAGTACTTTTCTACGTGGTAGTTCTTTTAGTGATAATCTCTCTCTCTCTCTCTCTCTCTCTCTCTCTCTCTCTCTCTCTCTCTCTCTTTATTTTTGTGGAATCAAGGAATTGAACTCAGGCCCTTGTACTTGCCAGGCAAGCACTTATTCTATTGAGCTCTCCCGCAACCCCAGGAATAATTTCTATACCACATGTTTTCAGTCTTCAAAACCTTGTTCTTTTGTACCCTCCCCTTTGGAATGCTAACTTTGATAGTACGGTAAGCCGGCTTTTACATCTCCTATAATTTTTCTCAACATTTTGGTTGTACTGGACCCTAGCTTTACTGGCACATTATCTTTTCTATCTCTGTTTCTTAGTAATAATCTCCTTTTTCTAAATCTGCTCTCTGTTGGAATTTTCTATGTGGTTATATATGCATGTAACTTCACTTTGACATTCCTGCAAAGAACTTCTTAAATCTTTTAGCATTTTTGTGTTTTATTAATTCCAAAATTTTACAATATTTTTCACTTTCCTTATTCTGCCTTTATGAAAATTACATTCCCTGTATGTCATATTTTTTAACTTTTTCCTCCAGGTTTTAAATCCCTGCTTTATATTTTTTCATTTGTTTAGTGTCTCCCCTCTGCATTTTAGATACATCTTCAAATTTATTTTTAATTTATTGCTCTACTCATACATTGAATTTTAATTTAATTAACCATGTCTGTAAGTTTGAGTCTTTCAACTGTGACTGTTCATTTTTTCACAGTTCCCTTTTCTTGTCACTTTTAATCATGTTTTAACCATTTTCATCATATTAATATATCGATTTTGTGGTATTTTTCAACTTGTTCTACTATCCAAAATCTGGGGTCATGCTATTCTCATTTTATTTGTCTCCTGAATCTTGCTTATGAGAATAATTTTGTCATGTCACTTTTATTTTCTCATTTTTAGGTGTAGACTTGTCCATATTTTAAAAGGATTGAATTTAGCTTTCTGTTTTCCTGATGGAGCCCTGCATGCTCTGAGTTGTAGGCATCTTCCCTGCAAAGATGATAGGTTTATTCTACCCAGTCACCTCGAGTGTCCCTGGACTGTGATCAGAGTTTTTACCCATTGTCTCTTGTTTTACACTCTTGCCATACAACATGTAAATTTGTTTATTACAGTTGTATGTGATACAAGCTTAGGGTTTCAATTTCCACGGTGGATATTTTCATATCCCAGTTCCTAAGCAAAAATAAGTTTCATCCTGCTCCTTTCTTGGTCCAGTGAAAGAAATCAACTGTGTCTTTCACAGACTGGTCCTTGACAGCCAATGGTTAATTATTCTTGGTGCTCATCTGTATCCTATGCTTCCTGCAGCATGAGCTCAGCTACCAAGTGCACAATCGTGCATGCTAGTCACGTGATTCTCAGAGAGAGACACCTTCAAGAGTTATGACTACCCTCTTGCTTTGGTTGGAAATGCCTTTTTTTTCTTTCATTTTTTTGGTGGGGTAAGAAATGGTATATATTTTTAAATTCTTTTGCTACGGTTTACCAAACAGTTTTTCTTTTTTCTTTTCTTTCTTTTTCCACAGATGAAATCCACTTAAATTCATTTAGTTGTCTCCTGAAACTTTAAGTGCCTTATGTTCTTTGGGAATATAAATCACACCATTTGCCCCAGGCTTTAACCTAAATAACTAATTTGAAGTTAGCATCATGTTACACTGCAACCATTGCTGAATTCCTATAACTTTGTTTAGTGAAATTTTGTATCTCTTCTAATGCTGTATTTTTTTTTTATTACCATTTTGCATTTGGAAGAAAAAGAAGAAGAAGAAGAAGAAGAGGAGGAGGAGGAGGATGAGGAGGAAGAGGAGGAGGACGAGAAGCAGTAGTGGCCACAGCTGAATCCATCACATAATTTTGGCACCTATTTCTATGAAACACTGGAAAATAAAGTATTTCTCATTCAAACTGCTATATTGTATTAGAAAATAGTTCATTTGTTTATTAAACTATTGATGTGTATTTAGTTATTTGTCTAAGTTGCAGTTCCTTGAGTTTTTGATGTATGTACGAAATTGCAGAAACTACATTTACTTAGAATATGGAAAAACATAGAAAGTCTATGCGAAGGGAGAAAGATGAAGATGATAGGTGTGATCCAAAAGTTTTAACTGATTTCCTAGGTTCTGGGAAACTCTTCTTATAATTGTTTTCTTTTCCACATAGATTGAGTTTCTTTTGTTATAATTAAAGCTTAACTAATGAGAATACTTATTTCCTATATTTTATTTGTCCCATTTGCATGTTCAAAGGCAAAATGTTTATAATTGCTAGAATCAAACCAGGTTTGGAGTTTGATTTGATCACTTATTGGGTAATTATAATGACTTTGACATACTTACACTGAAAATATTTTTGCTTATCTGAAATTCAAATTTAAATGAATATGTTTTATTTTATTTAGTGACATATGTGTGATAACATTTCTTTCTTTGTAAAATAGGAACAGTAGTATTAAATTGTTAAAGATGAAGATAACATGTTATGTCTTAAATATTATATAAAATAATTTATGAGAAATGTACATAATTTATTTTTTCCTTTCCTACCCTTGCTATATCTAAATGTAAAAGAGCTTGCTTACCAATCTCATTGTTGTAAGATTCAAACCAATTTTGAGCAAATAATTATTTCATAGATGTGCTGAACTTTTGCTTATTATAATAACAGTAATATATATGTAAAATGATTTAACTAAAAATGAAATGTACAAAGCAGTAGATTGGAACATGGGATATGGGAGTGTGTTGTAAACCATTCATGCAATGATGTCTCTATTCCTGAGTTAGGGGATTTAAAAGGTTGTATATTTCAGTCCACTTGATGTCACCTAGGTATGCTATCCCACACTACTCTAAATGTTCTTTTTTATTAAACCTGTACTATGTTTGAGGCATATACCTAGGTCTTAGTTTTAAACAAATAGGTTTCCAACAGCATATCTCCACCTGGAGGACTTGTTTAATACAGCTCATACTGACCCCTTTCTGCTCAAGGGAAATAGAGCAATAAATTTTTCTTTAATGCTATTTCTCATATATTTATCACACCAGATCCAGTGGGACAAGATTAGAGTTATGTCTCTTCTAAAACCATGTAAGCTTGCTGATCAACCACTCAGAAATGACCACAAAAATGGTATGCTTCCATTTTATTTTCTTAGTTCAAAGTCTTTATCTCTAGAGCTTCTTTGTAAGGAGCAGGTTGAGTTTGTGGAGAGCATCAGTAGACCTAGATTAGCGTGGAGTATGAAGCACATCCTCACACAGTAGTTCCTTCATATTTTCCTGTTTGTTTCTTTTTCTTTTTCCTCCAGAAGTTTCTAGAGGCAGTTTACCACTCTGGTTCAATGGTGCTTCTTGAAATTTAGAAACTCAGAATGTTCTTGGCTTCAGAGATGGACCGAGGAATTCCATGGCTATACTGTGGCTTCCCCTACAAGGTCCCTTGCAGAAGAATGGTTTGAATCTGTTTGCATCTCTGGAGCCAGTGGTACTACATTAATAATTTCACACTGAGTTTGGGATACAGAAACATCATTCTTCCTGTAACAGGGAGTGTTGTAAGGGATAGCACAAAATACAAGATCTGAGGGCAGTAGCTTAAACTCATTGGCTGGCCGGGTAATCACAAATCTGTAAGAAAAACCAAAGATACAGATGGGACACTAAAGCACCAGGCAATGGCCCAAACACAGACATCATTTTGCTAGGCTGCGAAAGGAAAGGCTTCTGTTTTGGTTTGCATAATTGGTCTATCATTAATAGTAAAAATATGTGGAGCTCTGCAATGGGAGAAATTTTAAAGTGGGAATTAGGTTCTTGGCATTTATCCCTGCCTCTGACACCAGTCACTTCTACCTTTGGCATGATAGCTCACTTCTCTAGGCCTTGCTCTTCTCACAGTTTTAATAAGAGCAGAATACAATCATAGTTTGGATGGGTTGATCTTTTATGGCCTTTCTGACTCTTGATTTACCTGCTTTTAATACACATTACACAAATAATTGCAACTGGCACAACACTGAACACTTAACCAAGCATTATATAACCTGAAAATGATACGCATTCCAGACATTGCAGCTTGGCTTAGGCCTGCTTTAACCTAATGCTCACATTACCCACTCTCATGAAGAGTGTAGCCTGGCTAAAGAAGAAAAGCACTTTAAAAAAAATGAAGTCTTGTTTAAGCAAATGCACAATGTCAATGAATCTTAAAAAATAGTCATAGCCTGTACCTACATAGTTTGTAGCAAAGCCAGGTGCTTGACCATGATGCTAGGAACACAGTAAATCTTCAATTAATATGAGTTAATCCAATTAATAACAAGTGTTCTGTCAGAGCACAGAGGCAGATAACCTTTTGTGACCTTCATCCTGTGTTTCAGTAATCACTTGTCCTCTCCTAAACAAGGATCCCAATGCATGATTTATCTTCCTTTAATGAATAATCTGCCCATTATTATATTTCCACTGCGTCATCTAAAAGCCTACTCTGTCTGAACAGGATCTACCATAATCATGTATGCCTTTTAAACCAGAAGTGTCATTTCTTTCCTTGTGGCCTTCATACATACACATGGCATGTTCTCTGAATTACTATGTTATACAAGTTTTTCTAGAGGTGTTGGGGACAGGATTGAGATTCAGAAAGAGAGAGAGAGAGAGAAAGACAGAGACAGAGACAGAGAGAAGAGAGTCAATGGCAAGAGAGAGAGAGAAGAGAGTGAATGGTGAAAGAGAGACAGAGAGACCTTGTTACTATCATTTACTTTTCCCAGCATACAAAGCATCACCTTTTACCCTCAGTCTCTGTGGTGAACTCTGTAATGCTACATAATCCTCCCTATTGATTCAACAGTGCAATCTATTCACACCCATTTTTGTTCATGTCTTTGGCATTTGGAGCATACTCTCTTTACAACTGTAGTACTACCATCACCTTACATGCCCACAGTGTCTGTGTGGCTTATAACACCAACATCCAGACACATTTCTATAACTTCTCCTGCCCAAAGGCCTTCATTTCTAAGCCACTTTCATGGCCCATCCCTGTTACTATACTTTCTTTTCTTTTCCTTTCTTTTTTCTTTCAGAACCAGAGATTGAACTCAGGCCCTTGCACTTGCCAGGGAAGTGCTTATTCCACTGAGCCATCTCCCTGGCCCCTACTATACTTTCTTGGTGCTTTCTCATCTCAAACATCTTAGCAACAAACCAGCCTCCTCCCCTAGCCTGCCATCATTCTTTCTCTCTCACCCCCTTAGTGTATCTCCTCTCTAATTGCCTCCAGATTTCTAGTCCTTTGTTTTATCACTTATTGTCTAACACTGCTTTATAAATCTGCAGTCATTCTCCTTTGCCCTTCTTTCTAAACTTTTATCTGTTCTCATCTTCCTATATTACTTCTCTCATCTTCTTTCTCAGCAAAAGGTTATGAGCTGAGAAATCTTAGTGCTAAATAAAAATCTCCATAAGGGTATTTCTCATATACAGCTGTATCTGTCTGCCTTAGTTTCTGTCCTTCTCCTTTTCTACTGTGAGCAGATAAATTATTTTTTCCATCTATTTGGGATCACTCCACATTAAATAAATTGGCTTCCTTCTCCTTTCTCCTGGAATAGATTTTGAGAACCTATTTTTATTATTTAAAATTTCTCCATCTGTACTGATTGTTACCCATTCTCTAGTAAAGATCTTGGCTTGGGCCTACACAATTGTGTTGACACCACACATAGTTCCTGTATCTTCCAAGCTTCTGAAAAAGATCTTCCTTTAATAAAACATAAATCTAAATAATGATTTTATGATTTATGCGTGACAAATGCAATAGCTAGACAGAAGCACTCAGGAAATACCTTCCCAAGAACATTGCATGTAAAGCTTTCTAAAGTAGGCAGTGCTCTAATTTAAATCTGGTTTAGTTTGAATTATGGGCAAAAACTTCATTCTCCTTACAAGAATGATGTTAATTGCATCGAAACTGATCAGGTTCTTGTTGCTTATACCTATTGTTTCTTATTCTTCTATATCATTAACTGTCTCCACTGGATCCTTCTAGGGCATTGGAAACCCTACACAGTGGACTTCACTTTCACAATGAATATAGCAGTTCTGCCTCTTTTCCTTGGATGGGTTGCTAACACTGCAGACTAAAATACTCCCCTTTTGTGTTCCGGGTTGAGTTCCTCATCATCTATCATGCGGTACAGGCCAACACACAAGATTCCAAAAATATCTAATGAGCCACAAAACAGCTGTCCAAAGGTGTTTCTTGGCTGGGGAGAGAAAAGAAAATTGTATATCTGCTGGACACTTGCGTTAAGCAATAATGAGCACTTACCTGAGTTATGCTTTCCATTCTTTACAGAAATATGGAAGACCTGAAAGCTATTTCCTAGCATATATGCACTGGCAAGATCAAGGGGATAGGTAACTATTGTAGTTCATGATTGATCTGGAAACTCTATTCTCAGTGACTTCTTTTATCACTCTGGTTCTTTCAAAAGATTCTTAATGGTGTTGTGTGGCATGTGCTTTCACTTATTATTATCACTGATTTGGTTAACATAAAGAAAAGACAATGAGCAACTAGTTGGCAAATTCAGTCTTTGAAGTACATAGTGAACTGGCATGATAGTCACTTCTTTCTTATCATCTTCTTCCACATAAAAGCACATCATAGTCACAAGGAATCTCCTTGACCTTGCTCTTTCACTGTGGCCAGCAAGGTAACAATGGATAAGTAGAAGACAGCTCACACGGGTTAAGAAAGGTCAAATAGGAGTAATTTCTTCAGTCCTATAGTTCCTTAGGGATAGAGAAAAGTGATGACAAGAGAACCACAGAAGGAGGAGAGAAAGGGTGAAGCCCCATCTGTTGTTGCCTCTGATAGCAACAGGTGGCCCCCAGCAACAGTTGTGTGGGTTTCTAATCTCCCATAGCAACAGTGGGTGCAAAACTCAAGACTACAGAAAGCCAAAGGAGCAGAGCACACTGAAAAACCTTTGCCATGTTATTTCCACTTGGAATCAAATGTCCAGAACCCAGGACATGTTCTCTTTGGTAACAAACGTCAAGACTCACTATGCACAGGCCTGCAAGAGCCCTTAGAAGGGGGTTATACTGATGTCCTCTGATTCAGTGAAGATATTTCCTTGTCAAGTCTACTCATAGAAATGACTCTTGACAGAAAAATGAAGTGTTGGTCAAAACTAAACTAAAACGCACCTGCTGACAGATCGATTACTTGTGTCCAGTTTGTACTCTACTCTGATTCCCAAATGTCCAGAGGCCCCACTGTTCACTGGCTCTCTGGGCTAAGAAAATTCAAACAATGTCCTACAACTTAGCTTAGTGAGATTCTGACACCAAGTCACAGAGTTCTTCTGCCTGACAACAATTGACTTGATCAGATTTTGTCAGCATTTCAGGCACAGCTGGAGCAGGCTAACCCCGAGTCAGGCTGCCTCCAACAGATGCCTGCTCTGACACTGGTAGCCGGTGTGGTGGCCTAAGCCCAGGCTTGGCATATATATGTCTCAGCTTCTTGATTTGTTTAAGCAATGGTGACTACTAGAAAATATTTTAGAGAGATTAAGTGAAAACTAAAGTATATGGGTACAGATAAAATATTCAGTAATTAGCTATTTTAATTATTACCAGTATCATCATCAAAATACAAAGTTATTAGTGTCTTGGTTTATTGGATGCCACTATATCATGATACCTGAGATCATGTAATCTATAAAGAAGCAAAAGGTATTTCTTATAATTTGAGAGAATGGGAAGCCCCACGCCAAGGGATCTGCATCTAGCAATGGCTTCCTTGCTATGCCATTTTTATGGCATCAAGTAGAAAGGCAAGAGTTCACTTTTGAGGTAAAAACGATGATGGGTTCAGGTTTTTGTTTTTTTTGTTTTTTTGTATCTGAAACTCACTCTCTTTGTAATCAACACATTTCCCCCAATTTTGCCTTTAATCCATCCATGCCCTCATAAGGCCATTATTCCCTAAAGGCCTTGATTCTTAATACTGTTGCATTAGAGATTACATTTCTAAACCATGAACTTTGGGTGAAACATCCAAATCAAACCATCAGACCACACATTGTATAGTTTTGAGTTATTTAAATGAAAGGTAGACATAAGAAAAATGTTTTTAAGTGCCTGTTTAGGCAAGCGCAGGGACCGGGGTTTGATCCCTGGTACCACATGCTGCACTGGCCATGCCCTCAGGCCCACTAAGCCATCAACCAAGTCCAGGCCTGGTGTCAAGTGCCTGTAATTCCAGCGCTGGGGAGCCTGCAAACAGAAGGATCACTACAAGTCTTATCTGCATAGTGAGACCCTGTACCAAATGTATTAAAATAAAAAGAAAAATGTTTTGTCTCTTAGGAGTATGATGTGAAAACCAATAAGCTATAAAAATATACTATGAATTATAAAATAATGTGTGAATACATGATTACATTAATTTATTTGTCATGCTGTTGATATTATTTTTGAATAGTAGATCATGTATGAGTCCCAACAGTCTGGATTGTTTTCAGAGAAAAAGTCATTATGATAAGAATGCACTCACTGTAATGTCTGATAGAATGGTTTGATTTAAGGACAGCAGTCCTAGCTTGCACCGCATTCTTCCAGATACAAATGTGGAGCAGCTGTCAGAAGTACTGCAGAACTTCTCTTTATCCAAATGCTGTTCCAGCTGAGAGCTGATGCCTCCCGTCACCAGCATCTGCACTAATTCCAGGACCCGGTAGTTGTAGAAAGCCTGGAAAGCAAAGACAAGCCACACACAAAGCCAGAAGAGTCAACATGTGCATGGGGGCAGTGGTTAGACTTAGAGACGTGGTGGGCACCACTGTTTGAGATGGTCCCTGGTAGTGCAGGGTGCTGGTTCTCATGATTATGGAGCTCAACTGCAAAATGGCAGTCAGAGTAGGGTGCTGGGTTAGGAGAAGACAACCGGATTTAGTTCTTCTCTTGGAACACACACCACAAAAGGAGAAGGAAGTGGGTAATGATGCTGACACCAGCAATTCTTCTCTTTCACAAGTGACCAGAGGAAGATGTAGGTTAGAAAAAAGACATTATATATATATATATATATATATATATATATATATATATAAAATTTATTTATTAAAAATATATTTTAAATAAGTATAAATACTTTTGATAAGTATTAAAAGTATTTATACATATTAAAAGTATTTATACTTATTAAAATATATATTTAATAAGTATATCTTATAGCTTTGTCCTGGGGGACCACCGATGTTCTTTAGTTTTTAGTATTTTTTAGATGTGAATTCTCTCAAATTCCTTTTGATTGTGACCTACTTGAGGACAGATATTGGCTTAGGTCATATTAATGTTTAGACTTCCCATAGCTATTATTGTGTATTTCAGAAATTACAGGTGCTGAACAAATAAATAAATAGGACTTTTGAATCCTTGCATTGAAATTAAACTAGAGGGTAACATGTGGGCCCACTTATTCTGAAACAAGGTTGAGTATAAATAACCCTAAGTATTTTCATGAACTCTCTTTCTTCAGAGTTCCTACCATAATTAGTGTCCACTAAGAATTAAGATACATACAAATGCCATTGCAGTGTATTACCTAGTGGGTTTCCCCAAATCTATTGTATATATAATTTTAAGATTTCCATCTTCTCCTTGTTTGAATTGGACATTTTCTCCAACAGAAAAAAGAATACATATGTTTTTTATATTATGTATTAGAAGACCAACAATTTTGTTTTATAATGATCAATTTCTAGACTTTTACTATTCATTTACTTCACTCCCAAATCTAGAGAAATGTCTTCTCAATACTTATACTTGCTCTTGCTATTGTTATTTGAGATGGAACCCTTCTGTGTTGCTTAGGCTGGCCTTGAATTGCTGGCCTTGTCAGATCCTCCCACCTCAGCCTCCTGAATGCTAGACATAACATTTTCCTGAGTCAGTTTCTCCTCACATGCAATTCATTGTTCAGGATGCTTTGAGGCAGATCCTCCAGAAAGACAGATTGGATCATTTTGTCTACTTCCTTGAACCTTATGGGCACCTCAGCTATGACGCTTAGCTCCCAGCACTGTACGTGCTCTTCAAAGTTGTTGTGATCGAGCACAAGCCCCATTCCCAGGGTCCCCTCGTAAGCCTCCCCTCACAGTGTACACTGATCAGTCTGCAGCGGCCTGAGTCTTTCCTTTCACTCTCTGTGCCTTTGGCCTCGAATGTCTGGCTCACGCCTCACCAACCGGGGGCTCTGTAGAGGGAAGCTCTCCTCTGTGTGATCAAGCGATCACTAGCTTTTACTCTAGTTCATTCCTCTGTATTTTGTAGTTAGAGGTTTGTACATGATGTCCCTGTGCCTAAATCTTGAACTATTCCTTCCTAGTGCAATGCCTTTGGGGAGGCCATGGTGCTTATGCAGATCTAAGGACGGGCTTTGTCTACTTAGCACTTCTGTCCTTAGTGTTTTGCACAAGGCAGGTATCTGAAAGCTATAAGAATATTGACTGCAGCGGGCAAGTGATCTTTAACAAATAAAAATTACTCATAAAATGTGGAGGCAACTGGGGAAAATTGGCTTGAATTATATAATTTACATGGTTTAAGAAAAAATTAATATCACTTCTATAACATCTGTCAGATTGGATGCTGACTTCTCCCCAGTGTCCAGACTAAAATAGACTCCTGCTTACATTTCTGCTTTGTTTAAATCCCACTGTACTACCACCCAGAATGGCATTTATGGAAGCAGCTTCCTGACACAGGCAGGCAATGGAGGGGATAAATCCAGGTTGAGCCACAATCCGTTTAATAGCATGTGGCCAAAATGAGTGATCAAACATAATGCTGTTACGATAATTCCCCACTGATTAAAGAAAAGGTATAAATTCTAGGGTTATCCTGGTGTTGATGCCTCTAGGGAAACGTGTGCTTTACATATCTAATGGAGAGGCTTAGCTTTTGAACATACCATTTCTTCAGTTTTCACATCAAAAGAATTGTGATTTTTGTACTGGGGAAAATAATGGGATTTTAACATCACCCTTATTCTGAGAGTTCATCTCCTTATTCTTATTTGGAGATTTTTGGTTTTGCCCTTCTTCAACCTCTATTTCATTCTTTTGTTTTACTTTGATTTCCTTTCCTTCTCTTTCTTCTGCTCCTCTTTTTTCATTTTTATTCTCCTTTTCATCTTTCCTTTCTTCCTCCCTTTTTCTTTCTTTTTTATTTTATTGAACTACAAATGTCAATCAGACAGTTTCAAGACACCTTAACAATACAGATTCGATAAATTAATACGTTGCAAACTGTTTTCATAATGTTTTGGTATTGTACAAGGTGCATACATGATATTATATTCACAGATATTATTTTAGCAGATATCTCTTATCAGTGAATTAAGAGTGTAGCTGCTTATTTATCTTATTTTTTATACCTGAATTATATCAAAAATTCAATAATTATTTTCCTAGTGGATGACTGTAGTACTAGAAGCCGACATAATATCCTGTCCAACCACCATTAGTGCAGATCTTGCTTCTCATAGAATTATGTAGAAGCACAGCGTTATCTATCCCAACTGTACTGTCTATACACACACATCATGATAGAAATCCCATTCAAGCCAGCTATCCCTCTACTGGGAATTTTCCCAAAGGATCTGGATACAGTGCATCATAGAGATATATGTGTACCTATATTTATAGCAGCGCAATGTGTGATAGCAAAATGTTGGAAACAACCAAGATGTCCATCACATGAGGAATGGTTGAAAAAGATGTGGTATTTCTATATAATGGAGTATTACTCAGCTATTAAGAATGATAAGTTCGAAGCATTTATACTGAATTGGATGCCACTTGAACATATACTCATAAGTGAAATAAACCAGACACATGTGTAAATATCATATAGTCTCCCTAGTATAACAAGCGAAAAGCAGAAATACAAAAGGAAATGCACAACAAGTAAAATCAATTGAGTCAGATAAGGCAAAGTGAATGGCATAAGCTGCAGGATACTAATCAGCTTTTCTTCTGGATGGTTAACAACCTAAGATCACAAGTCAGAGTTGGAGAAATAGAAGAGCCACAAGGCCAGCCAACATTTTGGCCCTAGCCTTCCCTCCCTTTTTCTTATTCAAGAAAATCTGCACATTGAAATGTGCTTGCAGTATTTTTGGGCTTCTAAACTTGGACGGTGTTTCTGATATGAGAAATAAATTTGTTAGAATTTGGACTTCTGTGTTAGAAAATCTTGCACCTAAAGTGTTTTATCATTTAGCTATGAGGAAGCATAAGATATGACTCATAATCTGGCTAATCATATAGACACTAATATCTTTATCACTCACTGCTGTTTATTGTGAGAACCTCCAAAGGCTGTAAGTTCAAACATCCTATGAAAGATACCTCCAGTTCAGAGTGAGGCTATATGGTAAGAAAATCTAAAGTCAGCAACTGAAGTACCTTAAGAATATCATTAACTTTTGTTGGTCTCAGCTTCCTTACAAGTATAAGAAATGCTCCTTAAATTCTGACATTCTTCTGTTGTAAAGCCATACAGAAGTGTTACATATGGATCTGAGTGTTTTGCCATATTTTGATTTTTGTAACATTAAGCTGATGGAAGATTAAAAGTGAATCTAAATTATATTTTATAGGCATATTTCTCCAGCTGGGGTAGGAGATTAGTTAGCATCTTGGGGGCTATTTGAAGCTTTTCTAATTTCAAATGTATCAGTTAGAGATGTGGAGGGAAAACCCCATTAAGCTATTGGGAAACTATCATATATCTATCAGAGGATAGAATTTTTTAAATTTGTTAAACATATAGAACAAAAACTCAGCATTTCTAAAATGGTGGTAAGTCCACAGTATGCTATTACAGGCTTTCCTCTCTCCTTGAGAATCAAAATTTGTTCTCCTTGGAATTTACCCAGGGAAATGGGAGGGAGAGGATGGGAAGGTAATGTGAGGGTTTCTGAGTATGGATTGGAAGGAAGTGGGACCTTGAACGCTGCTATGGTTTGTGTCTAAGTGTCTCTCCAAAGCTTCTGCACTCTTGGGGTAGACTTCTAGAGTTTGTGATTAACTCATGATCCAAGGCTGGGATTATTGGTCCAGGTACTGCTGCAATTATGGGTGTGAGTGCTACTCCCAGCCTGGGGATGAAAGCCTGAATGCAAGCAGTCTAAGGGGGACAGCCTTCCCTTCTGCAGCCATGGTTGCCTCTTCTTATCCCATTTGCTCTCTTGCTTTTTGCCACTACCATGAAACATTGCTCTCTTCCATGTGCCTTGGACTTTAGTTTGGACTAAAAACTCAGTAGCCATGAGCTAAATAAATCTCTTCTTCTTTCATTTTGGGTGTCATGTATTTGTCCCAGAAATGAGAGAAGAATAACTGAGACAAATGTTATGAGGGAAATAAGACTACCATGAATGAAGTCAAGACTAATTTTTTTTCTTTTTTTGCAGAACCGGGAATTGAACTCAGGCCCTTGCACTTGCCAGGGAAGCACTTACTCCACGGAGCCATCTCCCTGGCCCTAAAGTGAAGACTAGTGTTCACATCTTTGCAGAAACTGCAGAAATGTGAGTCCCTTGTCCTGAGAGAGTCTGTTCTAGAACTTCTGCTTTAGCCTTGCCCTTTTGGTAGTGTGGATATAAGAGAGGAAAAACATTCTGTGCCTACTCCTAAGCACCAGTGGGAAGCAGTGCAAACAGATCTCTTGTCTCTGAAAACCAGCAGCAGGCTGGAGCAGTGGAATCTGGATGACCCTCTGTGGCAGGAAAGTAGTAGGATAAGAAGGCCACAAAACAGCCTCTCTAACTTAGGAGATGCTTTTGAACTTGAGGCCTCATTGCTCTCCCATATCTACCTGAGCAATCCTAGCCCTAACAGGAGCTTTGAAGGGCCAGCTGATGGCCCAGTGTGGCTTGAGCCCTCAAGTGACAATGCCCTAAACAGAACATACTTGGCTTTATCTCTCCCCCCCTTGAGTCCACTATGGGGGCCTTAGAATAAGCCTCTTGAGGTGTTATATCACTTGTTTTGTTTCCCAGGAAAACATCACCATCTTGCACTGAGAAAAACCCAGTCACACAATAGGAGAAGGTGTCTTTGGAGGAAGTGGCACTGCTCGAGTTGCCTATGACTACTCATACGATGAAGGAAGAGTAGCACCATGGGGCCAGGTGTCAACACTTGATCCAAGACTCCTGCTTACCAAGATTTGTTTCTAATCTTGTCTTATATGGTGTATTCACTCATCTTTTACTCTACTGTTTCAAGTCTTCTCCATCTATCCTACCTTCTGTGGCTTCAATGTGTTCGAACAGCATGTTGTGGGGACTCACTCCCCACCCCAACAGTGTTGAGATTTGGATACTGAAGAGGAAACAGGTTCTGCAAGCACAGCACTCATGAGTGATGAGGGCTATTGCCTTGGGTGTGGATTAGTTATCACAGCCAGGGGTGTTGGATAAAACAGAATGAGTTTGCTCCTCTGCCCGCTGTGTTTCATACATGTGCTCCTTTGCTTTCTCGCCTTCCATCCCGGGATGCCACAGGAAGGCACTCACATACCAGGCAGATGTTGGCACTGCCCTCAGACTTGCAGCCTCCAGAACTGTGAGCCAAATTAACTTATATGCTCTATAAATAATCTAATCTTGGATCCTTTGGTATAGTAACAGAAAATGAACTGTGACACCACCTTTCTGATAGACTCTAAGCAGAATCTATGGCTTTGTTCCTGCCTGTGTGGATCTGTGGAGAAGTGGAGTTTAATTAAGTCTCAAGTTTAATTTAAGGCATGAAGCTGCCAGCCACTGAAGAGTCTCAGAAGAGAACTGGAAGCTTAAACCCATCTGAAATGTCTCTTGCAGACAGGTCAAGTTTATCAAAAGTCACTTTCTGCTTGATACTCCAGTCATTAATTCCAGGCAAGCTAATTGATGTGTCAGTGACAGTGATAGGATATTCTCTGAAAGAGCCACCTTCTCAGTAACCTGACTCAACTCCCTTGACATAACACTTCTGGCTCAGGTGAGGTTGAATGCTTCTAAACTCTTTACGAACTCGTAGCCTCCCAACTTGTTCAGTGTATGCTGCATCTCTATGGTAGCATCACCTGTTTGTGAGCTCAGTTGGGACTATGAGCCCCCTACACCACACACACACACACACACACACACACACACACACACACACACACATTGTGTTTCAAACAGGCAGAGTCCAGGGCCACACAGTCCTCTCCACATAAATGGCGTCACTGCCATGAGATGGGTGCATATACCCGAGCCACCATAAAGTGAAAACAGTGGGAGACCCTGCCTCCACATTTCAGGAATGATGCCTCTTCTATCTATATTCCATGGTTATCAAACCATGCCTTGTTCATATAAGCATCTACATGTTGGTGCTCAGCCTTTTCGTAACTCTTATAAAATCCTAGTAGCAGGGATCGGTGAGGTGACAAATTTCATAGATTCCCTTTTTGGACTCCTTGTGGTCAGTCACAAGTGACTGTGTATGGATTCTGTGGGTTTTAAGCTCCAGTTCCTCCAACACCCCAGGTCTGCACCCTCCTCAGAGATCTACCTAGAGCATCACTTCTCAAGGACCTAAAAGACCGCACCCTTCGCTTCTTCAAGTTCAGTGGAGACGCTGCTTTCCCACAGTGCTCCTTTCCCTGGATACATTCCCAAGCCCTACTTTCCTGGCACCTCTTTCCTCTCCTCAGCCCTAGTAGCTGATATCCCTTTTATGCTGATTATTGATTGGTGGATGCCGGTCTCCTCAAGAGTGCGAGTCTCCACAAGGATAGAGACTTCTGTTGTCTTCACCACAGCTATAGCCCTCACAGTGATCAATGTGCAAGTGTCCACTGGGCAATGGATGGAGAGTGGATGCCACTTAAAGGAGTCCTGCAACGGACACAAGGGACCTGTGTGGCAGCCAAAGAAATGCTGGGACCTGAATAATCACCTTACACTGGAAACGCACCTCAAGATCAGGATGATGTGGATGAAGACCTGACTTAGCCCTGGGCAAAGCCTCGAAGTCAAGGCTCTTCTCTTGAAATATTCCCTTCTCTCTCAAATCTCACATCAGCTAAGGCCTTAGCTGATGTGAGATTTGAGAGAGAAGGGAAGGCAGCATGTGAAGCTGCAAGGCCATCACCTGTCTGTTCCTCCTACTCTCTGGTGTTCTGGTACCAGGAGATTCTTGATCTTAGTTTTGATAATGTGAATGTTTTGCTTCTCTTCTCAAGTGGTTGGAACAAAAAATTAAACCATGAATGTGAACAGCATTTTCTTGAAACTCAAGGAAGTTAGGATTATTAGCTTTATCTACTGAGCCTAACCTTCCCACTCACCTTTCCAATAGGGTTTGGTTTAGGGGGCTTGTTGACTGAGCTTCACTTACTGTGGCCAGGAGGGAGTCCAGGAAGTTGCCAGAAAAGACAGCGCCTGTGGAAAAGGAAGTGCTGAGATGCAGGTTCAACCCTGTCAGACTCCTTTCCAGGCCACCAAGCTGCTCAATAAAGTGGATGTTGGAAGGATTCCCTGCAAGACAAAAGAGGAAAACAGGAAAGGCAGGCAGACAAGGAAACACGAGTTGTCACATGAGGCAGAACCAGGTGACCACCGATGGAAGGCTTGGGGGCTACTCTGTAGACTCGGTGGGATGTTCCCTTCAGTGTCTTCTTTTCCCCTTTCCCTTCCCTATTATCTTGCTACCCTAAGGAAGGCATGTTACTCTTGAGCATATTCATTGTCAAGTGGATGTGTTTTAGCATATCTCAGTTTCTCCAGGTAAGTGTCTGAAGGTCACCCTTATAGAGTTCTAACTTTTAAATTAGCACATTTTGGAAGTAATCGGAGAAGCAGGGTGATTCCCCTATTATGTCAATAAGGGGAGAACAGGCATAAATAGGACAATAGGCATAAATAAAGAGCATGGTCACTTTTGTTAGAATCTTTCACCGCAGATGAACTGGCATTTACTTAGGTCCCTAGAGTTATCTGGGTGCAGAGTGAGGTAGAGCAGTGTCTCTGCAAACTTACTGTACACAGTAATTCTGACTCAGGAGGTGCAAGGTGGGGCCTGAGAGTTCATAGCCAGGCAAGCAGCAGTGTGGGTGGGATGCTGCTGAAGCTGCTGCTGACTCACAGACCATGCTTTGAGTAAGCAAGGGATTAGAGACTCATTCTAATTGGATCCACCACAGCAGAAGGCAAAGAAAGCTTTAGCACATCCATCCCGGTCCCAGGCACCACTTCAGAGCCCTGCAGGCAGACTGTGAAGTGAACACAACTGGCCATTATTGGGAAGGAAATCAGAGGCACTGATTGCCTTTTCTCAGGGACTATTGCTTGAAAAATGTCTGTATGGAAAGTCCCACTAGAAGACAGAGATGCTGTCTCTCTCCAGAGCAAAGGGAGGTCATGCTCACTATGCCTAATATAAAAGATTCTAGTTTCCTAGACTCAGGAACTCACTGTGGCTATGGTATAATTTGAACTGATCATGTCACTCTGTGGGCAGTAGAGTTTGGCCCATTCACACAGATGATGATATTCTGTCTGCTACCATAACTGTCATAAATTTTCAAGTTTTGTGCTTTTCTGTCTCTGACTCAGAGGTCTTGTGTTTGTACCAATACCCATGACACTGTGGCAGGCTAATTTTTAGGTCTGCAGGTTGAATGAGTTTAGATCCCTCATAGTTCTTAATATGATAGCTCTTGATATCACAGATCCAATCAAATCCACAGGTCATACAACTCAGAATTCAGTGTTGACTAAGATTGGATTATTCCTTAATGCCTTAAGTTATTTCTCAGCAAATTGGGGGAAGTGATATATTGGGATATTAGTGAATCATTTTCTTCTGAGAACAGTAATATTTTTATAAAAGTTGAGCAGGGTCTGACTAATACCAAACTGCTTCTCCTATCCACTTCTCCTTCACTTTTCTGGCATCCCTATTCTCTCTCTCTTTCTCTCTCTTTCTGGGCCTTTGTTCAGATCTTGCTATGTGAACAGCAGCCTCAGCTCTCCTAGCCATCTTCCTGCAGGCCTTGTACACACTGTCACAAATGCTGACAATCACATAGCAGTTCCAAGTCAGGGTGACCCTTTGCAGTGGGAGACAGAGTAAGCTGTAGGTGACTTGCTAGGCTAATTGGACAGAGACTGTCTGGTACTAGATGATATTCAGCTGTGAGTCCCTGGTGATTGACCAAATGCACATCAGGACCAGGAAGAAGCTGAGCCATCTTGCCCTACCCTCTCTAAGCAACAATATTTCTGTAATTCATGAACTTAAGGTATTATGGCCTAGAACTTAGAAATTGTGTAAAAGAGGAGATGAAGTAAAATATAAATAAAATCTGCTGTTGGTAGCTTCATGGAGGTAGCAGCAAGGCTGGCAGGTCCTAGGCAGTACCCAGGGAAATGGGATGCTCAGGGCTGATTTTTCCCTATTTATGAGCCATTGAATTCAGGGCTTTTGCACTGAGATTTATCTCATGTACTTTATTATTTTTTTGATACAGGGTCTCAGTAAGTCCTTAAGTTGTCAGACTTGTGATCCTTCTGCCTCAGCTTCCCAGAATAAGCCACTACACCTGGCTTCAAAGCTGATCATGAGGATTGCTGATCTCAGGATCTGGGTGACTAGAAATTTCCAACTACTGTGATGTCATTCCAGATCCCATGGAGGATAGAGGCTGGTCTCCTTCTACCTCTCCCTGCTTCATTTCTAGACTCAAAGATCTGTTCATCTAGTTTGGTGTGAGTCTTCCTGGGATTACATATCCTAAATCATGAAATGCCTATTAAGTGTCCTATATTGGATAATTTAATCAAATTACAAGCTCAGTTTTACAGATCAGCTTTGAGTTGGCTCAGTGTATTTTAAAGGCACCAGTTTCCTTAGTCATTTCTACTTTCTCCTCAGTTCTTCTCAGGAATGAATCTAACTGTGTACGCTAGTGTCCCACCAATGCACCTCCAATGCACATGCCCCTTCCCTCTCTGTACTTGTTCCACACTGCCTGCTTTCTGTTCCCAGTATGCCTCAAGTGAACTCATGCTCACTTGCAGAAGGTGCTGGCAAGAGATAACAGTTTGCTTTATTAATTCTCTGAAAGGTGTTTCCACTTTACAAGTGCATCACTGAGGCCTGGGGTTGAGCTGATTCAAGGGTGACACCTTGAGCATGAGAAATACACAACCCAAGAGTGGGTCCCCCCTCACATTCTGCAGACTGTATACTTCTGTCTCTCTCTAGTCCTGCCATGGTGTGGTACTGGAAAGGAAAATGTAGGGCCCAAGTCCCCTGATGACAAGTCAGTGAGGAAGAACCTTTCTAGCAGGCTTCCAATGTACACTCCTCCCTAGGAGTCAGATGGAGCAGGCTGCCAGTTTCCTGCCCCTCCTGGTACTCAGGGAGTGGGAAAGGCAGATATTATTCCTTTACCCTGACGCCAGATAGTGTCTCCACCAGATGATGTCACCAGTTGAGTAAAGCCAGTGTCACATCTCGCCAAGCACTTAAAGCTCTCTGGGTCCCATTCTGGTTCCCTAATCCTTGACTATGGATTCTTAAAAGAATCTTGGGACATCAATTATGCAGCATATAGATGCTCCCTTGAAACATAACTTACTCAGTTCAGTGAGCATGGAGACTCGGCGGTATTTTGATTTCCCATTGTGTTCATTAGAGTCAGGTGGAATTCCTGTTGCAGAAACAGACAACAACAAAGAAGAAAAGAGATGACAACTGTGAATGAACTGGCCTGCAAAACCTGCCCACAATATATGAGTGAACCATGTGACTTGGTGCTTTATCTTAGAGAAGTTACTCTCAGGTCCAAATCCCAGATATTTTTCTATAATTAAAAAAAATACTTATTACAGTTGTCCCTTGGTAACTGCAGAGAATTGGCTCCAGGGACCTCATGTATACCAAAATCTTTCCTTTCTTCTCCTCTCCTCTCCTCTCCTCTCCTCTCCTC